>LPNX010381265.1:552565-744360 GCA_001517045.1 Pseudotsuga menziesii
ATGAGAAAATTTTTGTTTGCATCCTATTTTGAAAGAAACTCCATGGATTACTTGAGCCCTGCATTTGTCTAATTGCTTGAAAAGCCCAAAAGTAGAGTTGTTACAAGTATCTTTCAAATTATTTGAGCATCTTTGCAGTCAAGATATAACTTAGGAAATTATTTGAGCAGACATGGTGCATGCAATGTTGAAATCTTGATAAAAGACATGTGCACACATTTTGCAGGAACTATGATTATTAGGCATAATAAGATCCATACATGCAAGCTGGGTAAGGGCACATTCTCTAAATAAAACAAAACATAAGATTAAAGTATATTTGATAATATTTTTTTGGAAAGAACACTGCTTATATTACACAAAATATATACAAAAGGAGGACAATATGTAAAAGAGCAGGGACAAATAAATTAAAGCCAAATATGTAAAAGAGCAGGGGCTTAAAATGATTATGTACTGCTTATATTAGACTTTGCTTATATTGAACACTATATTAGAGATCTAGCTGTTGAGAGTGCTGTGCGAGGCACAAGGGTTGAATGTTTAGATATCACTGGGGTATCAGAGTTGAGGGATGAGTCACATATATCCAAATACATTCTCAGATCAAAAGGTGGTTCTTAGGATTGTCTGCATTGGTGTCTTCCAGGAGTGCCTGATACATGGAATGAACTCCTCTTTGCTCAGCTGTTGTTTCCACAACCAAAGAAGCCAACAGCACAAACATGATGTGGCGACACTGTGTTACTGTTTATTGGCCATTGCACAGGACTCCACTGATGGTTTATGGAAGGCAGTTAATAACTGGTTCCAACATGAACAGATCATGAATTGGAGGTTAATTGTAATAGAGCATAGTAAGTAAATTCACATTTCTTTATGTCCTATTGTCTATTTGGCTATAGCCTATCATTCTTTCATTCCCAGAAGAAAGCATGACAAGGACTAGCAGCAGATATCTTGTTGTAGTTGCCATGCTTTTCAAATATTTTCCACCAAAACAGTTGGAAAATGCATCCTTGTAAGTTTCCTACTAGAAGAAAAGGCAAGTTATTCATTGTGGCATATTGAGTCACTATTTTGTTTAATTATCATTGTTGATCCTGCTGAAAAGTTGGTTCTAGAGTCATTTTCCTAGTTTTTATTTTTAATGTGATTCAGTATGCTGCCGCAGGCAGGCCTGTACTTTTCTCCTGTAAAATTGGATTCATGTAATTTTTGCCAGTCCCGTCGGCCATTTTCTGCCAGTGGATATCTAAATATTAAATTTAAATAAAAATCCATGGATTTCAAATCATCTTTTATGATTGAAATTAACATTGCAGAAACAGTGCAAGCTATGTTTCAAGAAATAAATGGATCTTCAGATACAAGGATCATTATATCTTGTCTACTATCACCACCATAAACTTCTATGTGAATAGAGAAAGTTATTTATAAATGCCTATTTTTTTGTTTTGTTTTGGATATCTTGGTGTTGAATTCTCATCCTATCTTGCGACTATAAAGTGGGTATGCTGTCTCCCATTATAGTGCCCTGATTTAGATCGATTGTGTGCTAGTAGGTTATTTTGAATCTTGGCAAATGCTTCATTTTATCATGTTCCTTTCATTTACTGGTCTTTGATTGCACATAGGTCGTTTGCCAATTTAATTGTGTGTTGTGCACATAGGTCCTATTGAAGACCTTTATGCATGATTTTCCTATTTTGGATAGGTCGGTATTGAACACTGCTGCTGTCAACAGAAATAAGTAAACTTGCTTCCCCACAAAAAAACTAAATTCTCAGTATCATTATAGATCTGGTGGCTGCTAAATGAAAGTGTTAAATTCCCACTGAAATTGGCTGCTAACTCAACACTAACTGAAGTTTTAAGTGCTCAGAACCTGAAACTAGAACTTAAACTCAACTTCTGCATGGTTTGTTTAAAGATGGGTAAAAGACAAGGTTTATGTTTTGACTGCGCTCCTTTTGCATGCTACACTAGCCAATGTGCCCCCTTCTTTTGCAATATACTCTAGAGTCTATCCATATATAAGAAGTGTTATGTACATGTTGTTTATGAACACCATAACAAGTGCTTCTATCCTTTGCATGTACATCGACCGTGAAACCCTGTGCACCTTTGCTGCTGTGACTCAGGCCCAGGCAAGGAATATATTCACAGAAATTAACTTAATGAAATATGCCTTCTCTCTCACAATATTGACAACAAATTCCTCAGCGCTGCTCACCTATCTTCACAGCTTCGAAACACAGGAAGAAACACTAGTTTCAGCTGGTTTGTTCACTAAAATTTTGACTGCATATTCTTCACAGGACAGAGCATTACAGCCCATCCGTTGAGTGTTACTGTTTCTCCTTGAAAAAGTAACAATACCATTATTTACTGACACTGCAGCCTATAGTGCTTCCAAAGCAGGCTTGTGTGGACTTACACATTCACAGGTTAGGTTTCTTGGTTGCATCTCTTGGAATTTTAGCTCAATTTCCACATCTCCCTGGTATGCTTGTTCTAAGATAAAGTGTCCTTTATGTTCAAATACATATCCACGTAGAATATGATCCAAAACCTATCTGGATATAGTTGACACTAAATATGGGATTTGAACTCCGGTGGGGAGGGTAACAACTTTTCTGCACAACCACTTGAGCTGCACCCAATTGACTCCCTAAATGTTTCTTATGCCAAAACAACACTGTATAAAATTGATACATGTGTTTGAATTTTACAATCTTATCTTTTATCTAAAAAATGAGTGCTCTACCTTTTTTACTTTATCGTTATCAAATCTTCTTAACTATGTCAAAATGAAAATATGACAGCCAGTGACTTAACAATAGCAAGCAGAGTTTTGGTGTCGATTTGCCTTTTACAATTTGAACGCACATTGCAACTAAACTTTCAGTAGAATGCTATTTATAGGGAAACGTTTTTTAACAGCTTGATTATATTGGTAGCGGCAAAGTTTCTATTGTACATAACCATGTTACTATGACAATGGGTTTAGAAATGTATTTAGGCCTTGCTCTGAAATTGTGGCAAAACTATATCATACAACTTTTAAGTACACCTAAATCTCTCGCTTCGCTGTTTGATCTTTCCAGGTTTGATTATGAATGATTGCCATAATTTTATAGGGCTAATACACTTGTTACACTACTAATAATTTTCTAGGGCTAATACACTTGTTACACTACTAATACACTTGTTACACTACTAATAATTTTAGTTTCGTTGTTACCCTCAAGCATCTAGCGCGTGTGTGCTGAGCATATCATTTGGGTTGTTTGCAAATGTTCTTTTCCTGCATCACTTATTTTTTCTTTTTCTTTTGGACTTACTTGAGATCCCTAGTAATGTCCCATGGATATTGCAGGTCCTTTTCACGAGGTTAAGAGGAAACAGGACAAGAAAAAAGAGGTAAGCATTGGTGCAATATAATTGTTGGGTTTAAATTCTTTGAAAGGATTGCTTGCTTTAGTAATTTGACAGTTTTATTTTATTCGACTCTTTCTTATATTGAAATACAATATCTGGTATGTGTTCTGTCATCTGTTTTGTGCTGTTCAAACTTCATTGTTTATCATCACATTATTTTGTGACCTTTGTCTCTTATCTCATTAGCCTGTTTCTTACATGCATCATTTTCTCAACCAGCCATTCTATACCTCCTCTTGCAATACTGATTCTCAAGAGAAAACCTTTTACTGTTGGGCAAAGAGAACTTGGATGATGCCAACAGATATGTGATGCTTCCTGTGATATATAGCACAGGATTGTAGAGTGACCATTACATGAATTTTATAAAACATAACCTAGATACAATATATGGATTTTCGAAGAAGTGTTACAAGATAATGCTGGCATTTTTTATAACAGATGAAATAGTAGACACAAGATGGTGCATTTATTGTGGAATAAGTCGTGGCTTTCATTTGAAATTGAAAGTCCTTGGTCCCTTGAATTAAGTACTCAATTTCTGATTTAGCCATGTGGCATGTCTGATACTACGCTGCATGGTTTTCATTTGGCACTTATCAATTCTTCAGTAGCTACACTAAGTGATGACATTTGTTTTATACCACATTGTTGGGGGTAAATCTTAATAAGTTGTGGTTCATTTGTATTCCTTTTCTGTCTCCCTCAAACATCCCTTGACATGAAATATTAGGACTATATATGTACCCATGGCTACACTTTTATGCCTTCCCTTCATTTTCATTTTGTGGCAACACTTTTATCCCATCCCTTCACTTTCATTTTCTGGAAGACTGGCAAGTTGGATACCTTCTGCAAAAAATTTCACAAACAAGGGGCTTCCTATTGTGTCAAAAACTATGTAGTGCTTGTTTCTGTCCACTCCCACTTGTATATGGAGCCAACCTTCCGGTGATAGAATTTAGGTTGGTTTCATGGCATGTGCTATTCTTGTAACTTACCATTAAGAGCCCAACAAAATTCCTATGCCTTTGTTTGTTTGTTATATGAAATAACATATTTTGAAGCCGTTATCATTTATTTGGGGGTAATTATTGTGGTAATTTAATGAATGCAAATGTCTTTATAGGGTTAGGAATTCTATTTTTGCTCTTTTTTGGTCTAGTATGTTGGATAGATTTGCTATGCTGTATTTGCATTAATATTAAGAGGGAAGTCTCATCATAGTTTTGCTTGTGATGATTTTGGTTAATGCACTTTTACATTCAAAGATCTGATGCTTCATAATGCATTCTATTTGTACAGAACACGAGCATTCAAAACTCTATGGAATTCAGACCCAGATCTGGAATTCAAGGTCAACGTGGAAGGGGGGGATCTTTAATGGGTCATGGATTTGTTAGAGCAAGCTATCGTCCTATTTTACAAGGTATGATTTTTCCACAGACAACTCTTTTATAGTGAAAGTACCATTGAATAAAATCATGGCTGTTATAATAAACCAATACATAGGACTTTGATTTAAATTTATTTGTCCAGATTTTAGAAGTTGTAGCTTCTTATTGTGTGCCCATGTTATTTATTTAAAATGCAGTACTTTAAAACATGCTATCTGTTTTCTTCTTGCCCAAGGTTCTAGGGCAATGACATGAAATAATGCTTTTTATTGCAAAGACTACATGGATATCACAGAAAATGCTTAACTAGAAATGACATATGTAATATGTATACAAGGTAGAGAGTGTGACTAGCAAAAAAAGTGAGAAAGAACAAGGCATCGATGCATATATTGTATATTGTTTAGAAACATATTTTAATAAGTTTGTGGACTTCTTTTATTCAGATATTGGTGGTGGTAAGGGCTCAAATGCAAGGGAGAATGGTACCTATAAAATTGCAAACAAGGGTGACAACGCTGCCATACCTCCATTCGCAAATGAAAATGTCCAAGCTAAGGAATGTTCTTCAGGAACAAGGTAGAGAGCTTTAACACAATTGTATTATGGTAGGAATGGATTTTACTTTAGCTTATGCCCTCTGATTATGATTAATGAGACACCACATTATAGTGGGTGAACGCTTGAAGTTGATTCAGAAATGACCTCTTAGTTTATCTGGTCAGCAGTGTCTATCACTTTTGTAGATAAGTTTTTGTTTTTGGTTACAATGATATAATCTGCCATGTATTCTAACTCAGCCTTTATAATGTGTGAATATTTCCAAATGAAATTTCATTTTACTGCATACTATTTACCTGCAATAAACATACATATATAAATAATAAAGTATTGATATGTTGGGAAGCAGGTGATTTAAAAAAAAAAAACACTTATAGCCATCGGTTAAGCGACGGCCTGTAGGTGATTTAAAAAAAAAAACCACTTATAACCATCGGTTAAGCGACGGCCTGTAGGTGATTTAAAAAAAAAAAAATTCAATACCGTCGCTTAACCGACGGTTTTCTTTGGTTAAGCGATGGTTTTCTTTGGTGAACCGACGACCATGCTGTAGAAGCGACGGCTTGTAAGTGTAGTTTAAAAAAAAAAATTCTCCATTGTCGCTTAACCGACGCTTAACCGACGATTTACATTTAACCGACGGTAAACTGCGTTGTCGCTTAACCGACGGATTGGAAAGATGTCGGATAACCGATGAAAATCCACCGACGCTTAAAAAAAATCATAGTGTCATACATGCGACAGGGAAGTGTTGAAAATCCGACAATACAGCCGTCGGATTTTTGGCCGAAATGTAGTAGTGGATATATCATGGTCGCTGACATTGAATATCTTATCCCATTAATATTACACTCATCTTTAATTTTTCTATATGCTTTGTTCTATTATTTTTCTTTCATGGAATATGGATATATATTTGAATGTGTATGAATATATCTCTATTTATACACACAAATACCTTCATGTACTTGCATATCATATTGTAGTCACATGTGCACAATAGCATGTGCCCTTGGCTAATAATTTTGTTGCTAATATAAATTGTCTTTGTTGGTGTTCATTGTTAAAATATTCATTATATCATGTATGATGCACATAGTAGGCGTATTCTTTTAGTAACCATTCATGAGTTCTTCTCTTAACATCCCTGCTGAACAAAATCACACCATCAATGAATAACAACATTTATGTAGCAACACACACATCCTCAATTGGATTCTACAACTATTTCTTAAACACATCCCTTATTCTTTGCCCATATCAAGTTTAGGTTATTAGTTATGCATCGATACATTATGTTGTTCTCTAAGACCCTTTTGTGGACCACTTTAATAGATTGTGTAATTGTTTAGGATATTTTGTTGCCTGAGCACGGTATATTTTTTTGCTTATTAGTGTGTTTGGAAAAATAAATTGGATTTTAAGCATGTTTGTCTTTGGATCTTATTGTCTTTTATTAGAATTACAAATAATGAAATCTATGTGTTAATATTGCTCCTCTTCTTGATTCTTAAAGGGTGTTAGCTCAATGGAAGAGCATCTGCTTTACAAGCAGGAGATTGGTGGTTCGATTCCTCCATGCCCTAATCAGATATTGCAATGTATTTCTAAAGGTAAAAAATGTAGTAGTGCAAGATGGATGCAATATTAGACGCAATACTAAATGCAAAACATGATGTAAAAGTGGACGTCACACCAAACACAAAAGTGGACACAAAATCCGACCTTATGTCAGACGCAAATGTGGACACAAAAATGGATGTCACACTAAACACAAAATTGGATGCAAAAAGAGACTCAACACTAGACACAATTAATGACTCAAAACTAGATGTAATAATAGGTCCAAAACTAGACACAACAATAGATAAAAAAAGTGGATTCCTAACTATACGTAAAATTGGACATTAAATTGAGCATAAAATATGGTCTATTGATGGACACAAAACTAGGCGTAACACTAGCTGCAAAACTAGAAGCAACATTTGGCGCAAACAAAAGCTTAAAACGAGACACAATTTTAGATGCAAGACGGGACAAAACATTGGATGTAAAACTAGACGTAATATTGAATGCAAGATGGGATGCAACATTGGACACACAACTAGATGCAATGTTAGATACAAACATGGGCGCAAAACTAGGCACAACACTAGGCGCAACACTGGGTGCAAAATTGGGCTCAAACATAGATGCAAAAAAAGACATCAACCGGGATGCAACACTAGGTGCAAACCTAAATGCAAAATATGACGTAATATGAGATGGAACATTTGGCACAAACATGGATACAAAAAAAGACGTAAAACAATACAAAATTAGATGCAAATGGGGATGCAACATTATAAGTAAATTTGGATGCAAAACTAGACGCAATATTGGGCCTAAAATTGGATGCAAAACTAGACGCAATATTGGGCCTAAAATTGGATGCAAACCTAGATGCAGAATTGGACACATAATTTTACGTAAAACATGGTGCAAAATTGGGTGCAAGACTCGATGAAAAAATAGGAGCAAAATAATACGCAACATTGGATGCAAAAATGAGTGTGAAACTGGGTGCAAACAAGGATGTAACAAAGGACGCAAAAAAAGATGCAATAGAAGTTGAAAAATTGGGCGCAAATAAAGGCATAACATTAGATGCAAAAAATTGGGCGCAAAAATGGATGTTAAAAAGGACGGAAAAAAAGATGCAATAGACGGCGTTTTACGAAAACGTACAATAGCGCCAGGTTTAGCGCCGGATTGTTCACCACAATTGGGAAAAAATTACATTAAAATCCGATGCTAAATCCGACGCTAAATCCAGTTTTTGTTGTAGTGGCGGTTGCACTGTTCCAATGATGTTTTCAGATATCCAAAAGACACCAAACACAAATGCAATGTTAGAAGACCTTGAAAGCTGAATATTGTTGATTTAGGGTAGAAATGGCTAAACGTTAAAACTCCCACATAGAGGTACAAAACTCAACCTATCAAAACTTATGTAATTTATATCTAAACCTATCGAAAATTTGTGAAAATGTAACCCTTAAGTGCTTGAAAATCCATGTAATATGTCTCCAAATGACTTGGCATTTAGTGGGTCTAGGAAGCCCACTGTCTAGTGTCATCACATAAGGTTACTGCTATAAGGAACCACCACACAGGATTCCCAAAATGCTATTTATGTTGGATCTTTTTCCACATGCTACCCATAACTATCCCAGATCTGGAGATTTCTTATTGCTCATCACTTATTTGACGCACAAATTTGGAGGTTTAAGGTTTCTCCCATGCCCAGGTTTGCATAGACTAGAAGAATCAAACTTTTTGCTGTTGTTTCACATGCACATGGCCATTGAGATTGGATAAAAAGGGTTGTTTACATATTTAGAAATACCCAAAAGTCAATATTTAATGCTGTAAGGGGGTAGGACAGTCCTCAGAATTTCCCAGATTTCTTAGAAATTAGCCCAAACCTGATTTTCTTTACACATGTTGCCTAGGATAAAGGTTTAATGCTGCTGCTATTGTTTTTACGGCTCAAAAACCATCCAAAACTCACCAAAACTTTTTTGTTGTTGCTTATCACTTGTTAGGGATGATTTGGCAGTGACACCCACCTAGAACTACATATGAGGCTCTTTTACTATTGATTTGGGGTAGAGAAGTTCCCATAATTCATGGTTTGGGGATGTATGTGATATTTACAGAAGAATGATAAGTCTCAAGGTTGAGTGCCAATCAATTGATTGCAAAAGAAAACAACAGTGAAAGGTCGTGATTCTCCATTGCATGCCAAAGTAGTTGTATAGTGTTCTAATTCTTCTGCATGCCTACCCTCTTGAAAAGCTTTATTTTCTGTAGCCTTTGGTGAAGTAGTTCACAGATCGTGTCCATAAATGATGTCATATATTCCATACTCTCCATGCCATACTTTACAAGTGTATAGTTTACTTCCTCATATTTCAACAAAAAATCAAGAGCCTCTTCCAATCTTCCCATGTAGAAATGGGCCTTAGAACACATCCTCCATCGCCATAATTTGACAGGAAACTGCCCCAGACTTTCCAATGAATCGCCATTGCATACTTGACTATCATTGTTTGGAAAACAATAGTTCCTTTCTACAGAATCCAGAATTTTCTCACATACATGTATGACTTCCTCATATTTTTGCAATATCAAAAGCACTAAATATTTCAATTCAAGTAACCGCTCAGAATGTGGGCTGATTGACAAAGCTTCATTTAGTATATACAATGTATTTGTTGCATCTCCAATATTTCTTGTATCTAGAAACTCTGCTGCATGAGCTCTATATTTTGACCCTTGTTGTGCCTTTCTCACACCCTCAAAATCTTCTACTGCTAGTTTCAAGTCTATGACATCTTTCACCGAACGTAAGCACCCTTTGAATAGTGCAACTGCTGCCTCACTCTCTCTAAGGGAAAGATGACAACTGGAAGCTCTAATATGAACTCTCAGAAACTTTGGATCAATGGACATTGAACTCTTAGAAAGTTTGGATCAATGACATTTATGTTCTTCCTCATCTATCTATTTTGTACCTTGAAACCTTTTACCACTAGAACTTAAGATATCTCGTTGCATTCCATCCCTTTGAAAAACAAAAAGCTGTGTGGTAAAAGGAGATGAGTCAATATCAATCTCACAACCTAATAGATTTATATTTTCTCCAATTTTTGGCCGATGTATTTGTTTGGCATGTCGTTTGGATCCTATTGGGGTAGAATTTGGAGAGGGAGATGCAAAATTAAAATGTTTACTTTGACTGCTTTCTTCAGATTTTGAACCAACAGAGGAATACGAAAAGGTAAACTGCTTACTTTGATTGCTTTCTTTAGCTTTTGATCCAACAAAGTATGCAAACATGATTTGCTTACTTTGATTACTTTCTTCATCTTCCACTTTTGCACCACCATCATCAATTCCTACCTTTTCCATTTTAGAAATTAACCACTCACTTTCAGAACTTGGAATATAAATCTGGTCTTCAACAGATGGCCTTTTACTTTCATTACATCTGTCAGGAATAAAAGAATCTGCTTCCTAGGTGCTATTACTTCCCTGCCAAGATGGACACTCTCATCCTTTGGATGGATTTTCTTGGTGGTATTTTTTGGCATTTGTTTCCTTATCAATACCAATATGTAAGTTTACAGCTACAACCCTTAGCTCTTCAACCTTAGCTTCTATCACAAGAGATTCGTGCAAATCGAACCTTGTTTAAGCACCATACTAGACAGAAGTTTCCCATGCTACAAAACATTGTCCCAAATCTGGCATGTTGTGATTACCAGAAGGAAACTCATCTTTAGAAGCAGTTTCATTGTAAGGAGAGAAGTCCATTGGTGAGCCTCCCTGAGCATGATTAGCTGAAGTGGAACATGGCATGTATCTTTTTGGCTTAGGAGCAGAGAGCCTACCAAGATTGTGTTGTATGGATGTGGGAAGCTGATATTTTTCTCTCTTTTTTCTTGTACTATGACTCTTGCTTGATTCTTTGTTTGCACTAAACTCAAATATCAGATTCAAACTCGAATACTAACTCCCCATGGCAGGCCAAGAACTATATTTACTTGATCATTTACCCTCACATTGTGGTGTCTCCCAGGTTGTAGGAATTGCTCCCATTTCTCCAGTGCTGCTTGAGAGATGAACCTTGTTGGCAGGTTCTTTTGTAGACCCACCAATAAATACATGTGTAACAGAACCAAAGGCAGAACCTTATGAGAAAGAAAACGGTTGAATCACTGCCAATAATCCATGACCTCATTAAATTCAACATATATGCTATACTACTGACGACTTCAATTCATGGGTTATATGACTTTAGGCATGTCTATAGGGAGCACAATATGAGTGCATACAGTTTATCAAAGGAGTAATTGAATAGGAAGGTCTGCCTCTTGTCCTCCTCGTAACTTTTAGAAGGAGAAATCATTGAGGAAGGAATGATACAACTCTTTTAAGATCTTTTATTTATTTATGTGGCATAGTATTTTTTGGTTCTTTTGACTATGGGATACATTAGCATCTTTCTTTTTTTAGTTGGGGATATAGATTTTGTTTTCACCCCCCAGGGGTTTGTTTTCTCCACCCTCGATGCCTCCTTTGATAAGCTGTTTGGGCTCCTTATGTTCTATGTGTGGTATTTCTACTTTGGTCATTTTGGGATTGTGGGTTCTGTCCCTCCCCTTGGGAATTTTTTTGATACTTATCTCCACTCGCGTTTGGAATGCTTATTGTTAGGACTATGTACAAGTTATCTTTGATTCACTATTGAATATCAATGAACACCTATTTTTCTTCTAAAAAAAGTTACAAAATCCATGTATCATACCTTAAACAACTGAAGGTTTGATGAGTGTATGCTACACAAATTATTGTTGTTAAAACAATTATTTCTCATTCCATGTATCATACCATGAAAGAACATTCATCTTGTGTCAGTTCTGCAAGTACATATCTGGTTTGGACATGGGGGTAATCAACATTAACAACTATTGGGATAATTAATGTCCAATTTTGTTGAGTAATTTAAAAATAGAAAATTCATCAATGGGGCCATGGACCAACAGTGAAGATGGTGGCATATCATGCCACCAATCAAGATTCAATTTTCCCCAAGACACAAATAAGTTGATGGGGCCAACTGCAAGTCCATGTTGCATATTGGAAATTCCAACCTCTATGAAGGAGACTTCGTCGGATTTCCAATCTCTATGTAGTGAAATTTGTTGTCGAATATCCATTAAATCCGACATATATGCTATACTACCGACGACTTAAATTCCTGGGTTATATGACTTTAGGCATGTATACATGGAGCACAATATGAGTGTAGACTGTTTATCCAAGGAAGCATTGAATATGAAGGCTGGCCTCCTCTCCTTCTCGCAACTTTTAGAAGGAGAAATCATTGAGGAAGGCGTGATACAACTCTTTGAAGAGCTTTTTGATTTATGTGGCATAGTATTTTTTTGTTATTTCGACTATTGGATACGTTAGCATCTTTTTTGTTTTAGCTGGGGATATAGATTTTGTTTTCAACCCCTAGGGGTGTGTTTTCTCCACCCTCGATTCCTCCTTGGATAAGCTATTTGCACTCCTTATGTTCTCCATATGGTATTGACACTTCAGTCATCTTGGGATTGTGGGTTCCGTCCTTCCCCTTGGGAAATTTTTTGATACTTATCTCCACTCGCGTCTGGAATGACTTATTGTCAGGACTATGCACAAGTTACCTTTGATTCACTATTGCATATCAAGGAAAACCTATTTTTCTTCTAAAAAAAAGTTACAAAATCTTAGCAAATGATTTTATTATATATATTGAGATCCGTATATTGGGTCTTTAATATTTTTGGTTAGGAAACAAAATAAATTTAAAAGCTACACCTACAAATTTGGTCCGAAACGTAGTTTGTATTTTGAGATAAACTGGCTGAAGCATTTTCTATGGTACCACTTGATATCTATCTCTTGTTAAAGGAGTATTTGGTGAACTGTTATACTAGGGAATTATTGATATTATTCAAGATAATGATATCACTATTATGTTTGCTTATAAGTCTATCCAAGTTTTTGCTGGTATTTTTCTCTTATTTGCCAAGTTTTTTCCGGCCATGGTGCAGGTAGAACCAAACAGGTATTTTTCAGATCCATCTTATTTGAGTGGGCGAAGTTTAGGATGGCTAGAGGAAAGTGAGACATCCAGTAGGTCTACAAGGGATAGGTCAACTAGATGTTAGAAGATCAAAAGAAAATTTAATAAATGCATGGGTTATTTTTTCTCGCAGGAAGGGGGGTCATGTTCCTATGATGATGAGAAAATAGGAGACATCGAGGTGCCCTTAAGGTACCAAAATCTCGTGAAACAATGGGTACCTATGGATTTTACTCAAGTCAACACTGATTTTTGTGTGAATGAGAGGATATATAGAATTTCACCTTTGTCATTACATGGATTGGGGTTGTTTTGCATGGATGGCATAAAGGTCGGTTACGACAGACATATAGAATTGATGGAGTATGTTGGACCCTGTTACAACTACAATTATTGGATGCGCCTGGTCCAATATACATGAAGTATGTGTAGATATGGGTTGTCAGCAAATTATTTACAACTGAAAGACAACGATCAAAATAAAGGAGCAACGTTGTACATTGACGAAAGACCAAAGACATTTGGGAATATTGCGGGGTTTATAAACAATACACAACCAGGGTTTACACTTAAGCAACCCAACTGCATATTTGAGGGGCGTGAAGGAAAACGTGTCTTTGTATGTGCCATTAAGTCAGTATTTGTTGGGGAAGAGTTGTTTATTAATTACAATTTGAATAGAGTAGATACAAACACGGTTAGTATGGATGTGGTACATACAACAATTTACCCAACATTTTATTAATTATTTTAACATCTTTAGGATTTTTGGTTAGAAAATAATTATAATTTTTTGTTATATTTCCTATGTTGAGTTTGCAGGGAAGTGACACTACTACATTTCGATCCAAAATCCAACGGTTACTTCCGACGGCGCGTGGATTTTTTCTTTTAAACCTACAAAAAATCACAAAGTTAATTTTTTTTTTTAAATTGTGGTCATAAGCGTCGCTTAAGCGACGGATAGGCTCATAAGCGTCGCTTAAGTGACGGCTAGCCTAGCAAGCGTCGCTTAAGCGACGGCTCCTTGAGTGAGTGAAAAACTTAAAATAAAAAAAATTAAGTAAAATGGTACACCTTCACACAACAAACTTTGTTGAAATCCTATAACAAATAGTAGGCGCCGCTTAAGCGACGACGCCTTTAGATTAAAAAAAAATAAAAATAAAAAATGGTACACCCGCGGCCTTTCTGTCCCGTGAGTTTGCTCGAGTCTTTCTTGCCTCTGCAAACTTAAACCCCAACTTGTCCTCAAGCAATCACTAAGCCATCTCCAATGTGCAAATCCACAGATCATCCAGGTGCCGATCTTACACCATGTACCCCATTACCCCTCAAAATGCATTTTGCATTTTGAGCATTTTTTAGGCATCCTTCCCAGCTGTAGGGTGCATTTGCTTAATCCAGTAGATTAAGGATGGTATGTTTGGAGGGTCTACAGTTAGAAGGCTGTAAATATATGTTCAGAAACAGTCCAACATATGGCCAGCCATTGATCTCACCAGAAAATGGCCAAAATCATGATTGAACCAAGCAGATTGGAGATACTGGGACTATTGGGCAAATTCAGTTAATAATCCAAGAAGAAATTCTGAGATGCAGACTGACAGTTTGATGAGAACTGTAAGGTGTTCCAGCAGTAAATAAAGAAGTTTTTGGGCAGTTTTGTTCAGTCGGGAGGGCACCTACCATATGTGCCAATATGATCATATTTTGGGGTGAATTTGTGGGTCCGCTGTCTGCCAAACCAGAAGGTAATCTCAACAGAGGAATGATGCTTCTCCAAAGCTTAATCCAGCATAAGCATATGGCATTCATAAAGACATTTGGATTTTACTCATCCATTAGGAAATCTGAGAGGTTGTGCTGTTGAAGTATAGCCGAACGAAAATGCCGTCCTTTTGATCTTTATGTAGTCTTGTGCTTGGTTGTATACTATTTGTGTGGCCGCCAATCTTAGGCAGAGCTGCATATATTGCAAAGAATTGATAGGATTCAAACATGGGCAAGGTCAGGGATTATATTGATACATGAATTATACTGTTTCAGGGCTTATCTGGCCTTGACATAGTTCACTCTTTTCTGTGGGGTATACACTCTCGAATAACCCAGATACCAAATGAATGATGTTATGCTCAAGGGTAGATCTTACACCTGTGTCTCTATTAAAACTTTCCCCAAACTCCATCATTCCAAGTTGCCAACATAAACTGCACCTCTTTGTTTTATTTCTAAGTGTTGTTGTTCTATGGCTATAGTAGTAGGGTGAGTTGATTGGAAAACTACAAGTCAAAGTCGTAGTGTAAGGCGTGTTTATGGTAAAGGTACTACCAGTGGGGTTTAAAGGCTATTGATATGAGGTATAATAGTTTATGATTCATGGTCACTCAATATTTTGCCTTATTCTCAGGCTGCCATTTGCTTTTTTCTGTATTTGTTACATACCATAACATGCTTTTTGTAATTCTAATAAACTGCATGCTTAAAAATTACAATAACAAGTCTTGTTGATATAGTTGGTATTGAACATCGACTCATTTTTGTGGTGGAATTGAATATTGAGCAGGAAAAACTATTCCAAAAGATGGTGAGACACAACGTTGGATGCTTTCTGCTCGTGCTGAGTATGTCTTATGTAAGGTGAGAAAACAACGTGCTCAAGTTCAAAACTGTCATACAATGTTGATATGGCTTACAAGTTACAGCACATCTTATTCCTATCTTCAGTTGTAGCTTATGTAAGACTGTAAGGTATAGTTACAGGAAAAGCTGAAAAGAAGAAATCCCAAACATTTCAGTCTTCTCATCAAGATGCAAGATACAGGGGTTGACCCACCGATCCCCCCCAAAAAATGTTTTTTTAATCAAAAGACTGCCAGAATGATGAACAACTAAAGGCTAAAACCCTAAACCCCAGACTTGCTTAAGGTCTGACCCACCCTCGTGTCTAGATCTGCTCTCGATCTTTGATTCATCAAGTTCTGCTGTCAAGGATTTCGTTCAATCTATCTTTATGGTCAAGGCCTACTGATCTATCCTTCTGGTCTATGATGTTGCTCACTTCACTCACTCTGTTATTTATCCTGCCACAGCCTTCAAGAAAACCACTTTATTTGCTGCTAATATGGACATGTGGATGTGGCTCACAAGAATGCTGTTATGACTTGCTTCATGTTCATGCTGAGATTGTCTTCAAAATGGTCAATATCAATAATGATTATATCTTATCAAATTATCAATTATGGTACCATAATTCTTAATAGTAATATGTATGAAAACTATCTTTTTCGCAATAACTTATAGTTCCATTCTTGTGTTTTGTGAATATTTTTGATTCTTCACTCTGTTCTTTTAATTTATTATAAAAATATTTTTATATCTTTTTGTACTTTATGTTTCCCCACCATATCCGAATCTTGGCTTTTAAAAAATCTGGTGAATCTGTATCCAGATCTGGCTCCATATCCGTATCCTGGTAACATAGTTAATTTGTTGAAAAGGCACTTTGTTGTTCATGGAACTGTTCTTTTGTTTATAATTTGTTTTCTATCATCTGGGGTTTGGTAAAGTTTCCAAGTGGTTTTATTACTATGGAAAGGCAATTTTTTCAGCAAGGTCCATAAGATGTGTTACAGAAAGGGCAATGTGTTAGTAAGTCGTGTTGGAAAAGCAAACATGTACATGTACAGATTCCAGAATTACATTTTTCTTGGATTATTTTGATTTATAATGGATGTATTTAACATACGTAGTACAATCCTGGATTTGGTTAGTGAGCTTAAAGTCCAGCACTGCTAGCATTTTTGTGCATCAACCAACATTAGATGAGCTGAAAGCTTTCAAAAAATTGATATCCCAAAACTGAATATTGAAGAAGTCCTTCAACGGCAACAGCTGTATTATTCAGATTTTGGTTTATGTCCGACTAATTGTTGAAAAGACACTTTGTTGTTCATGGAACTGTCCTTTTGTATATAACTTGTCTTTTGTCCTCTGGGGTTTGGTAACATTTCTAAGTGGTTTTATTATCATGAAAGAGTGGTTGCTTCAGTGTGGCCTATACAACGTATCACAGGAAAGGCAGTGTGTTAGTCTGATGGAAAGGAAAAATGTACAAATACAGAATTACATATTTCTTGAATAGTATGTGCTTGAAAAGACATTTTTAACATGTGTTTCTTACTATGCCTGGATGTAGTTAGTTTAAAAGCTAGCACTGCTAGTGTTTCTGTGCATCAGTTAGAATTGGGTGAGTTAAAAGCCTTCCAAAAATCGGTATCCAGAAACTGAATGCTAAATAAATCCTTCAATGCTTATGCAACAGCCATAACATTCAGATTTTGGTCCATGTCCGACTAATTTGTTGAAATGGTACTTTGTTTTTGGAAATGTTGTTTTTGTCTATAATTTGTCTTATGATCTTGGGAGCTTGGTAATGTTTCTAAGTGGTTTTATTACAACAGAAGGGTATTTACTTCCACGTAGTATATAAGATATGATACATGAAAGGAAATTGTGTTAATAGCTTGTGTTGGGAAAGCAAACATGTACACATACATAATTTACTTTTATTTTCTGAAACTATTGTAGCCTGTTAACAGTGCTGATGAGTTTGTATTTTGATTTCAAATAGAGATCGGGCTATGAGGTGTATCTCTTAGAAGCTCCTTACAAGGATCCTGCGGTGTGTAACGTAATCACCTATTTTTACTGAACATTTTTAACCAATTTAGTATGATCCATGCCCAAATTAAAAGAAATATTATTGTGCTTGGAGGAGGCCTTTTTGTTTTCCAGAAATGGTGATGTTATAAGACAATTTTTAACTGGCAGTAAAGTTTCTATCCATTAATCACACCAAGTAATAACATCTTTCATTGCTGAAAATAGGGATGTGCAGCTCGGAATGTGCATAGCTTTACTGCTGATGTTATATAGCCTCAACTAGGAGAAAGTTAGGTATAATCTAGCTTGTTTGGATTAACTGCACCCAGTTCATTAGGCTCCTTCAGTGTACCTTCTTTTGGCCTCAGCAATAGTAGCACATCTCAATTTGCTTCTACTAGTACTCCTGAATCTGGGTCTGGCACCACAACTACAATTGGTGTTGCCAGTAGCCCTTCAGTAGGTTCTACTGGTACCTCTAGCTTCTCTTCTAGCAGTAGTACTTCATTTGGATTGGGCAGCAGCTCTCAGTTTGGTTCAAACACCTCTCCTTCATTTGGGTTGAGCACAACTCCACAATTTGGTTCCAGCACCTCTCCTTCATTTGGGTTGAGCACCACTCCGCAGTTTAATTCTAGTACATCTCCCTCGTTTGGTATAACCAGCATTCCTCAATCTAGCTCAAGCACTGCACCTTCGTTTGGCTCAGGTGTAACATTTGGTTCAAATACTACATCTTCATTTGCCACCGGGAGTACCCCTTCATTTGGTTCTGGCAGCACTCCTGCATTCGCTTCTGGAAGCATTTCAGGTTATGAGCATTTTTCTTTCTCATGAGTCATAACTTTACCTATACACATTGATGTGCCTAAATGGTTGTGAAACCTGTTAATAGTGAATTTACCCTAGCCAGTCAAGATATCATTCATAAGAAATGTACAAGCAGAAAATACATATGTTAGCTACTCAAAATCTTCTGTAGTGACAGAAATTAAAATCCTGCCAGGACTGACAGATGGACATGATACACTTGAGGGGTATTTTAACAGTTGAGCATTTTTCTTTCTCATGAGTCATAACTTTACCTATACACATTGATGTGCCTAAATGGTTGTGAATTGCAGAAATAAGAAACAAGCAAGCACACCTAAGGGACCAGCTCATATTACTTATTGTCATCGGAAAGTTCGTGAGAGCCATGATGGGTTAATTATTCAGAGAAACATGGAATTGTTCTTTTCAGGTGGAGATAGGAAAGAGTTGAAGCTAAGATTCACTGGCCGAATCTGGAAAGAACAGTGAAGCATAAGCTTTCTCCCCAAGTAAGCTTTCTCAGAACACTATCTATTTTGAAATCCAAATATACCTGTTTGGCATAAACAAGTGAAATCAGTGAGTAAATTGCAAGCTTGTTAACACACCAACACAAAAAGTAATTTAAGAAAAAAACATTGATCATATAAACCTTGAAAACAAAAACGGAGCAATAAAGAGGCATCCTCTTGAAAGAAAACCTGGACCAAGCCTTATACAGATCAGAACGAATAGGGGTTATGCATATTCCTTCTTTCTCTCAGTCAAGATATCATTCATAAGAAATGTACAGGTAGAAAGTACATATGTTAGCTACTCAAAAGTACCTTTTCTTAACTTGACCCTTGCAGAGACCAAGGTGTGAGGCATCCAATGTTGCAACATGTTAACAAGAATTTACCCTAGCCAGATTCAGTGTTAAGTTCCAGCAGGCTCATATTTTATGATCAGGATGAAGTTCTCCAAAGTTCATCTTGATTGATTCAGCATGAATGGTCCATAGACATCAGGTGCAAATCCTGGATGATTTGACAAAAGAGTCACCCCTATCGGGCCAGCTTAGCTGAAAATAAGTTCTTAGGTTCAGTAGACCCTGAACTTCTATAGTATCATCCACCACAAAAAACTCTTCAATTATTATTCCTTCTTTATTAAACAATCTTCTCCTTCTCTATACCTGCAAATGCTCTTTAAATCTTGAATTGTTTTTGGTGCTTTCAGTCATAGTGAACACCCTATTGCTTCAATGCAATCACAAATGGTTCCAATGCCATGCACACTTTAGATATTTGCGCATGGAACCATAAATCTAGGGTCAACTGATGTCTTTGTCTCTGTTGTCAGAGTAACAGCTTCAGACTACAAAAGATCAGAAAACACACACAGAAAATGTGAAGCGGGACAAGAATACTTGCATTCATGAAATAAATTCATTGTGTTTCCATAGGATACATTTAAAGGGCTCGTGGTCTTACTCATATAGTTTATTTCTTACTTCACATGAAAGCTCACAAGACACCCACATCTCTAATTTATCATTACAATAAGAAAAGTATACTTTTCTAACTATGTGCGAGGAATTTGATTCGCCAGATTAACACAAAAGTAAGTATAACCATTCCAAAACATGGCAGCCGAGACACTGAGTGGGGCTAGCAATTAGTCTAAAGAAAGCCCTGCCACAACTGAAGTGTCAAAATGACAATCTTCAAACATCATTATGCCCAAACGTACATTAGATGTAGGTGATCACAAATGATGCTGTTTATTGTGTTGCTTGGAATTAGTATTTATCCAAATTTAGTCATATAATTTTGTAATTTTGATACATATGTAAAACTGCATTCAAAGCACAAATAGATAAAATATTTTTCAGAAAGGATTTATCATGACAAATAACTAAAACATCTTAAGAGAGGATGTATGCATGGCATGTTCTTTTCATGTCTTAAAGGTTGAAATTATTGGACAAAGCTCATATTGAACGGGAAGTGTCACCACTTAGCCCCTATGAGAAATACTCCTTTTTTTTGGAAGTTCTCATTTTATATGCTTGTAGCGCCATCATTCCTTAAACAGGAAGAATTAACGGTAAAATAATGTATTAAGAAATAAGTTAATGATGTAGTACACATACTTAAGAGTGAGGGAGATATCTAACCTGTGAGCAAATAATGTAGTATGCATAGTGAGTGTTGGAGGAAGGGTTCAACGAAAATGTAAGTTTTACTTTTTGCTTTACATCCACTTAACATAAATCACAAGTTTACATTAAGTCCTGTCACCTGTCATTCATTGATTGAAAGAGAAAATATCAAGCGAGAAATAGCAGCAGGAGGCAGAGAAGAAGGGCTCAAAAAAATTCAGGGAAAATGATGGGGAGTCTTCTGACATCATTCTGCCTAGACTACCCAATGAGATTGCATTGGATTGCTTAGCCAAAGTTCCAAGGTTAATGCATCAGCAGCTCTTAGCAGTCTCCAAGGTATGGAAAACTGTTTTATCCTCCCAAATTCTTAGCTGGAATTCATCATCAGAAGGGCTTCCGAAATACCATTTGTATGTAAACTTAATGTTCTCTGCAATTGGGGATGAGAGGTTTTATGCCTGGAACCTAGTGAACAGGACCTGTTTGCCTCTGCCCAAGTTGAAGAGTGGCAGAGTGTATATTTGCAATATTTTTTTAGATTAAAGCTTCCTTTTACTAATAATAGGAACGAGACACAGTGGCTATGCACATGCAGCCTTCATAAGCATGGAGTAAAGAATGCAACCAGTGTGCATGTCAACTTTATGATCATCCCTTAGATGTGCCACAAGAGTCTGAATATCGCCTATGACAGAACATTCCGACCCTGCATAGGGGCAGTTGTATGGTCTGAAAGTGCATAGGGCAGAACTTAAGTGACTGAGTTTGTAGGGCAGAACTTCTTTTTGGTTCACAGGACCACAATTTCTCCTCAATATACAGTCTTCATACCCAATGATCATGCCCAGCTGGAAAGAAACTTCATCCCAATAAATTAACACAGTATGACAGTCAAAACGCTGAGAGGATGGTACCCATGATTTCTGGAAATGATGGCAGCAGGGTATCTTCCTATGTGGCCACAACTCAGTCCATGAAATCCTGTAACAACTTGTATATAATGAATAAAGAGCTAAGATCCAGATGCAATGCCTATGAAGGCTAGAAATGAGAGACTCTAACACCGCTAGTTACAATTTCAAAACAACATGAAGCAAACCTTCACAAGGACCTGTAACACCCTTCACGAACAAAATCCCTCATAGAGACACTGACAAGCTCTTTGCTATTCACAAATTCCTAAATTTTTTTTTAAATACATCAAGTCGAATTCACATGGAGACAGTTTTTCGAGGGCTCTACTCTGACTGGTGTTGGCTTTTCTTTGATCGGGACTGTGGCAATCTAGTCAAGTGTACGAGTTAGCCCCAATAAACCTCACAGTACAAATCCAAGTGTTTCCAGTTTTGTGTTTATGAGATTATTTCATTTTCAGCAGACTTGGATTCAGACTAAACTACCTAACTAAAAGTTGTACAAATGCAATTTATAAATCTTTTTACAGAAGGATTGGCATATATTACTAGCTTCAGTTAGAGAAATTCCTTTCCTTCATCTTCCAAGTTAGATTGTGGAACCTTAAATTATCAATGTGTCTCTTTCCTCAAAATAGAATTAGATAAATCAGATAGATTATGAAAGTGACATTGTTACTTAATAAGCTCAAAGCATTGTCCTCTGCTTCACATTTGGTTGTCATATTTATGAATACGTAGCTTGTAGATTAATTTGTTAGTTGTTCATCATGATATTTTATAATTGAATTTATTTAAATTTTGAAGCAAAATCTTTGACAGCCTGTCCGTAAGGCCCTACTATGATCCGATCTTACTTTAATGTGTCCATATTTGTATGTGCAGGGTGCGATAATGGGTCCACTGATCCTTACTTTCATGATGGCATTGAAAAATTTATATGGTGAATTTGTGCTGGCTTCTCTGAAGGGAACAGATAGCTAATTATGTGGGAAGAAATCACTGATCCTGTATGATTTATTTATTTATTGATTTATATTGTAAGCATTGATCCCTCTATCCTGCAGCCTATTCTTATCAGTATGTCTGAGATTTCAGCCTATTCTTATCAGTATGTCCCAGATTTTATCCCCCTTGATCTTGCTTCTATTGTTCACTGGCCAGTCGTGTTGTGAAGGATGTTAAAGTCTCTTGATTGTGTATTGGCCATTCCTGTTGTAATTGGTACTTTGGCTGAAAGAGTTGTATGAATTCGGGTCAAAGGTCCAGTATGGCCCTTGATTTATGGACAGATTCTTATTTATAACTAGTTAAATATGCCAAATGTCAGGAAAGAGTGCTTTGATATCAATTAGCCAACAGAAAACAGCCTTTGCATGGAAGGAAAGAGTTCTTTGATCTCAGTTATCCAGCAGAAAACAGTTTTTGCATGGAAGGACTGGGGGCCTAAAATTTTAGATCTTGTATTTATAAATTTTGAAGTCTTTAATGTTACTGATTATCGATTAGTAGGTGCTTCATCCTTTTATCCTTTCACCATTCATTTTAAAGCAATGCTCAAATAATCTGAAGCAGGTGAAGTCGTCTAGTAGAGCGTGGTTTTCTTCAAAGAGTGCATGATTTGTTGTTGTATAATATTCCTTAATTGTATCAATTCATATTTATCTTAATAGAAGTCTGAAAATATGATTTAAATCCTTGTTACAGTCGAATATTTTGAAATATTTACCTAAAGATGGTAAAATTCCGTAATGATTGTCCATATGTCAGTTCACAATTCATTTATGCCCAACAGCCTGAAAATATGGGTTAGTTCAGTGTTATATTCTTCGTAGTATTTACTATTTAGAGATCTTGTCAAGGATATGGCCCCTAAACTATATCATAGCTTAAGTTATGGCTTCTGACGGGTTTATGGGTATGATCCCATTCTTTGTATTTGGTATCGGGGTCCTAGCTTTTGCATTATCCATAATTGATGTTATTAGACCGCTATGCGTCTTTAGCATGCTGTGCAATTATATTTAACATGGCTGGAAGTAATACTGAGATGTCATGTGATGGCGATGGGTAGTCAAGGTCAGTGGGACCATGGAAAGATGGGTTAAAATAAGTTTATTATTCTGTTATTAACTTATTATCGATAGTTGTGTTGGAGCGAGACATGGAAGGCTCTTTAGGTAGACACCTCGTATTCTCAATGGTTTTCATAGTGTTCAGAGATTTAATTCACAAGTTAAAATATAGAGATGGAGTTAGAAATAGAAGGCTCTTTAGGTAAACACCTCATATTCTCAATAAATTTTTATTCATTTCAACTGCCATAATAATATTCTGTCATTTCAATTGCTATAATGATATGCTGTTGGTTATTTATTTTTTTGGTATTATTTTCAAAGGTATTCATTTTACCCCATAATGATATGATCTTGGTAACGAGGTGTCATGTGATGACAATGGATATTATGGTTGGTGTAACTTTGGAAATACGAGTTAAAGTATAGTGTATTATTTTATTAGTGCACCATGAGGTTTTATGTGATGAAAGCATTTGATAACTTTGGTTTTTAAAATATATATATAAGAACTAGCAAAAAAAAATTTTAATTTAAAAAAAAAAAATTTCCACAAGCGTCGCTTAAGCGACGGTTTCGTCTGTCGCTTTTTCGACGTTTATTTTAATACACGTCGCTTATCCGACGCTTGTAGGTGTCGCATATCCGACGCCTTTAGTTGATAGATGTCGCTTATCCGACGGGTGTAGGTGTCGCATATCCGACGCCTTTAGTTGATAGATGTCGCTTATCCGACGAGTATAGGTGTCGCATATCCGACACCTTTAGTTGATATTCGTCGCTTAAGCGACGGTTATGAAGGCTATTTTCTCAAATTTTTTTTGCTACCGTGGAAAATATTCTATCGCTTAAGCGACACTTTACATTTAAGCGACGGTTACATAGGTGTCGCTTAACCGACGGTTAGTTAAGTGTCGGCTAACCGACGACAAGTTTTCGACGCTTAAAAAAAAATCAAAGTGTCGTACATCCGATAGGAAAGTGTCAAAAATCCGACATGACGGCCGTCGGATTTTTGGTCAAAATGTAGTAGTGTGATCGTGGGTGCATCACCCCAGCAATTGGTGAGAGGAGTACACCATCCTCGAGGCAACAAGTAGACATCAAAATGTTATGTTATTAAATTGTTTTAGTGAGTATTTTGGTTTCGTTAGGTAATTTTTAGTATGTTTTTGATGCAAGGTTCTGTCAAGGGAACCTCCCTCACAGTATATGTTACTAGACCTACCTCGAAGCGGCAGGTATACGTCGATGCCATTGTAAAAATTTAATATGTACAAACAGTTCTGTTGTTATGTTTTTTCAATATTATATTCGTTTGGTTTATGTAATATTGTCTATATTTCATGCAGAGTGTTTATCAAGGAAGCCACCTGGGTGTTGATTAGATGACTGCAACCTCGGGAAATAAGTAAACCTGAATGTAATTCTACAATTTAAATAATTCAAAATTGTACACATATATATGATGTAGCATAATGTTTATTTTGTTATGCATTTTTTCGTTTATATAATTGCATTTCAATGATAATGTTGTCTACCTTTTTTGCAAGTGGATGATCGGGGAAATTCCCCAGTTGTTGATCAGACCACACCGTCATCTAGGCATCAAGTAAACCTATATGTAATTCTAGGAATCTATCATGATATATATTTTTTGTTAATGTAATTTTTTTCTCAGACTATTTCTTCAACAATTAAGCAATATTTATGTCGTGAGGCGTTTTTCTCTGGGCTCTTGTTTCTAGTTAATTGATTTCTATTGGTTCATTCTTGGTCGTCCCTCTACCCACTAACTACTCACCACGCGTGAGACCGATTTCATGGTATATTTGAGAGATCAAGGTATTGGAGGTTAATTAAAGCAAAATGCCATAGGGCCTCAGCTCTTTCCGCACACACTCTCCCACCATTCTGCGCTTTGTGTGCTTTATGTTCATGGGGTCCAACACTTTCCGTGGAGAGCCGGCGTCGCTCAACAGTATGGAGCAGTAGATTCGCCAGTGCGTCCAATTAGTGTTGTTTGAGTGCAGTTGCTCTGCCTTTAATGGCCTCGAATAAACCGCTTCAATGCTTCCCGCCAACGATTTCCCAAATTTGATCCTCAATATGTATCCGTCTTTCTGACAATGGGACTCAGACGGTCCTGGTAGGCATAAGAAGCCGCTTGCAAGCTCACAAATAGGCTCTGCATTTTACTTTCCAACCTGAATATGATGTGAGAGTGGATTGGAAAATATGATATGCAAAACACATGTTGCATATTAACGATCAGGTAATGTGAATTGTATACAACATTAGCTTCACGAATCTGCGGGCCGGACTGAACAGTGGTCACCCCCGGAGTCTTAATTGCAATGTCCACAACACAACTTGGACATAAATCCCCAAGTTTGACTATAAGGACCATGTCGTGACTGTGATAAAGAAAAAACCTATTCAGAAAGAAGTCTCCAATTATTTAATTTGAGCAACGCTATATTATAGGCTTAATTTTCATGGGTGTTCTTTCTCTATCATTTTTTAATTAAAGCAAACAGATAGCATTGGCCCTCCATAATTTTGATCAACTTATGCACAGTGTAATTTAAAAGAATCTTTGATTTCTTATCAAAATTTTAACTATCACATTAAACCTTTGAAGTAACCTTGCACTAAAAACCTTAAAACCTTATCCATTAATCATGGAGTAACCCTGATGTCTTTGGAATTTTAGAAGACTAAAATAAAAACTTATTTGTGAAACTATTTTTAAATAAACTATTTTTCTATAATTGAAATTTGCTTAAAGTAATGAGCACACTTTCTATATTAATATAATATTTGAATTTTTTTTAAATGAATTTAATTTGTTTTAATTAAAAAATTTGTTTAAAATTCAACAAAAACTTTATTAAAATTTTATTGATTTTTTAAAATTCAACAAAAGCAAGTCTCTATTATTGAAATTTGCTTAAAGTGATGAAGACTCTTTCTATATTAATATGACGTGAGAAAGAGCCTAAATAAATTAATCATGGAGAACCATTAAAGTAATATGTTTATAGATTAATCTTAATTATTGTTTTATCATGTGTCAAGCAAGATCAAATTCATGGAAGTGCAAGTCTTTTTTTATAGAACAAAACTTGAAAATATATTTGATCGGTGTATAGCAAGATCAAATTCATGGAAGTGCAAGTCTTTTTTTATAGAACAAAACTTGAAAATATATTTGATCGGTGTATGACAAATCCAAGTTAAGATAAATCTATGGCATGATAAATGTGGAATTAAGATGGATTTATGCCTTATATATTAAATTAAAATGAATTTGCTTCATATTTATTGGATATTTGAAGATGTTAATATTTCATAACTAAGATATAGCTTGAGGTTTGTAATAGGTTTATTTTTGAAATCATAAAATACTATAATGAGTAAATCAACCATAAATTAATTATTAAACTATAAATAAAAGATGATTATATATATATGATATTTTCAAATTAACTAAATAGTGTTTATAATTTATATTTACATTAAAAAAAATAAAACAAAACAAAACAATAAAATATTTAGATAATTAAGAAATTGAAAAATACAAAATAACAATATTTATTGATAAAAAATTTGAATAACAACAAAATAAATATAACACAATATATTTCAATTATATATATATATATATTAATATTATATTTTAAAATTATATTTAATTAATATTTTATGATTATTTTATTAAAAATATAATAAAAACCTACATAGTGATAATGTCTTTGTTTTTATTGCCAACCAAAAAAAGCACCTACAAAGTGTTTAATGAGCTCATGTGTCATAAACAAGTTTAGTTTGTATACCTTTATATTAGAAGATATCATCAAAATATATATAAATGAAAATTTTGTTTTTTTAATCTTTAACTCAAATGGTGAGATAAGTAAAAGCCAAAATGAAATGTAATACTTGTAAATCTATAATAATATTGTTAAAGATAATAGAATATGATATTATATTTAATTAAATCACTTTAAGTTATTAATTACTGTTAGTAAAATAGATATGATATTTTAAATAGAGTTTTTACTATAGTAACATTATTTAATTATAAATACCAATATGAATATGATTTGATACTGAAAAAATACAAACTAAAAAATTCAATATGGAAAATACGTAATTGAAAAATTCAATATGAATAAAATATGGAAGTAAACTTCTTACTATGTAAAAAAATATTGTAAGACACAACATTTAGGATTTAGTAAAATCATATTTATTATAGAAGAATTGATGTTTAGGAAGTATGAAAATGAGTTTTATTTATATTTCATTTTTTTTGTATGGTTGTGAAGTAAGGGGTGCAACATTTCTAGAGAATTTTGGAGGAACATCACTACAACAAATTATGGAATTAGCGTCTCTTTTTAGTGTATTTTTTTTTACATTGAGTGGTCAAACTAGACGCTAAATGGGACGGGTCATGGAAAAAAATTAAAGCGTCTCAAAAAACATCTTTTTTTGCTTCCTAGATAGCATCCTTTAAGACATCCAAAATAGCGTCTATTTTTTTTCTTCCAGAATAATGTCCAACTTTGCTTCGTAAACAATGCCAAGGTTTGCTTCCTAAATAACGTCTTATTTTGCTTCCTAGGTTCACTTAGTATGTCATCACACTACAGAGGTATGTATGGCTTCACCCTCCTTCCATATGTGCAGTTCATAAAATAATATAGCAGAATATGGTTCTGAGGATACTTATGAGACAAAAAAAATGACACCTTGTAAGAGCTCTAGACAATATTCTTAAGAATGGTACAATATTGGACCAGTATGACGATTTATTGGGTTGGGGTTTGACTCCCCAAGTACTAGCTATAAGTTTCATTTGTTGTTTAGATCGACTAGGTAGACTGATTTCCTTTCCTTTAGGTCTACCTTATAAAGCTATTAAGATATATGGGACTTAAGATAGGTATAAGTTGAAGATTTAACTTGGCTTTGGTTCTAGTAGATATTTCCTCGAGGTATTTCTAAGGAGATAAGGAATAGAGGCGAGGCATAACTAGTTATTAAGAGGTCCTTAAGTAATGTCCCTAGATAAGGTAGTTGTGAGTTAGGGAGGAGTTTAATCTAAGTGTTGCATTTTCCATCATTTTATTTGTTTAAATTAAGCTTCCTTTCTAGTGTTTATTGCTTCCAATGTAAGTAGATTGACCTTCACCACTTTCAAAGTGACATTTTCAATGCTCTTGTATATTTATGGATTAACAAGTGCTTGATAGAAGTGCTTATGCCATAACTCCTCATGTTGAAGAACCAGGCCTAACAAAACATGAGAGCTTTACATTAGCTTTAGGTTTCACTCTTAGGAATATCACCTACTTGAATCATGATGTTCAAGATAGGTGATTTCACTTGATTCTACCCTATCCTACTAAAAGAGCTAATGGAAAAATGACAAGATATGTCTAATTGATAAAACATATTTGAATGCTCTTATGAGGCTGAAAATGGTTTAATAAAGTGGTGAGAAGGCTTTGTTGATGCAAAAAATGTAAAAATATTTGTTGAAGCTAATAACACACATTGATTTGAGATGTCACTATGAGTACATGTAAATGTGCATGGAAATAACTCATAAATTAGTTGTATAAGAGGACACACATCGAGGAAGGTATCCTATTGTTGCTGTCAAAGTTCCTTCCACAAAATTTCTTTACTTGTATTATGTCAATACTAACTCAAGAAATCATAGTTGTGTCACTATGGGACCTACTCGAATATTGTATGATAGTTTAGGATCATTTAGGTTTTATGGTCACTATATGATGATATCTCATGTCAATACACCAAATTTATAAAATACACCAAATTTATTAAATACAATACACCAAATTTATAAAATAAATGTTGTTGATTTTTTGTTGCTGCTTATTCTTTTTTCTTTGGAATCTTTGGAATCTTGGAAACCGAGCTCAAAAACTCCCCACAATTCTAGGGCCCCATGAAACCTAATATTTTGGAGTTCACAACCTCTTTAAGGCAAAATAGTGGATGAAGGAAAATCATTTGAGTTTGCATAGCATTTGAGTGTCCACTTGAGCATCCACAAGTACTACCAAACCTCAAAATTGGGTGGCCCATCTACCAAAGTACCCGCATGTTTAAATCATCTCAAAAATTACTACACTTACATAATTGAGAGTCCATAATACAACAAACAAGTCTTCCTTAGTCCCAAGCATAAATAAAGAGTCATGTGTGACATTAGGACTGGAAGATCATCATGGGGTTGGATCCCAACCTATACCAATAATAATTCGATAAGAAAAATACCACTCTCTTTTCCACTTTACCACATCTACTTTTTCTTCCCATTTTTTCTTTTACAGCGTTTTATTGCACATTTTGGGGCAACTACTAGTTTATATATTTTTGTTGCAGAGAAATGATTCGGTTTATGAAACAACAACACAACAGTCCATAGATTTTGTAGTCAACGAGTTATTGAATGATGCCGACATTGGTTCTTCTATAGACCCAGTGAAGCTACTAGAGAAGACCTTGAAAAAAGTTAATGCCGATATGCTTCATCTTCTATTCATAATTCCGCAGATAGACAAGATCAAAGCAAAGGTTCAAGTGTTGATGCAGAGATATCAGGCCTTGAAAGTAAGTTGCAGAATCATAATATGAATTCACTTAGAACTTTATAATTTTTAATTTTATACGATAGTGAACTTGTAATTGAATGGTTTGTATTTACAAGAATTTATGCGACCACACACTGGTGGTGAAGGAGGTGTTGGGCCCAGTGAGAAAACCACTCCATGCACAACACATATCGCACCTTTGTTTTCAACTGAACAGACGGAAACACATTCTGTGACACCCCCGAGTCCAGTAGAGGGTGCAACTGATGCTGACCGACGCACAACATGTCGTGCAGAAAAAGGGGTGGAGGCAGAGTCTGATACTAACGCTGATGTTGAAGTAACGTTTCTTGGATCTTCCTGTGTCACTAGCACGGGTTCAATAGTGACAACCTTTTTGGTGAATGAGGAACTCGTTCCAATAAAGTAGAGAAGATTCAAGGTAATTATAGATTGTTCAATTTAGTTTTTATAAGTTGATTGTAATATACCGATAATAACTTTTTTTTAAACTAATGATGGCATGATTGTTTTACAGGAAATGATGTATTTTATAAAAGTCTAAATGATTTGACCTTGGAGATATTTAGGCCCACCATCCGCACAAGGTGGGGCAAACAGACAAAATATTTAAAGGATATGACTAATCAGTTGGTTGGCCTGTTCAACAAAGATACCTTCGATACAATGAAGGTCCTTAAGAAGACTGGACAACATATGAAGACTGTCTGAGCCCAATATAGGGTTCACTTAGAGAAAACCATAGGTATGAGCACCCTCCGATGATTCCATCAAGGGATTTCAAAGTCGTAGTGGAATATGGAAAATAGAGGGCTCTAAGAAAAGCATGAAAGATACCACCAGTCACAGGGAGGTATGCAATACATTCCACAATGTAATGGTAAGCCTTATTATTATTAATTTTTATATCGAATTTGGAACATTGAATAATGTAATTCAACATTTGATTAGGATGTCAGACACATCAAAGGCCACAAAGACAAGACTACATAAAATTGGTCAACACAAGCTTGGTCCTGATGGTTACTCAAATTTGGTAGCACGATTTGTAAGTATTGAATACCAGATACTGCATTCAAATAATAAATAGAAAATTATTTTCATTTTATTTCGACACAAAATGTAAAATTAATGACGTTTTGCAAATATGCAGGCCGACCAATTGAAAGAAGTGCCCACCCAGGAATACTTGAAGCTTGGCTTCCAACATAGCTTTGAAGCTGTTGTTGAAGGCCAAAAAATATTGTCTAGGCATACACAGTCTTCTAGTGATCCATCTAGTGCACATGTATATAAAAACTATATAGTTTAATGAAAATTTATTAATTGTCATGCAATCTATTCATTATAAACAATTTACATAAAATATTTATCCTGTTTTGAGCAGGAAAACAATGATCCCATTAATGTCGATGATGTACACCAACCATTCAAAGATCATGCTTCGATTCTTGGTAATGAATTTATTAATATGCTACTGTTTTGTATAGATAATTGCATATGGTGAACATTAATTGTACTTCTCTATATTTCAACTACAGAGCATGCAGATGGTCACACTGTACAGGTTGAGCCTGAACAAGATACTAAAGAACATGATGTGCCCATGCCAGGTAAAAAAACACCTTTGTAATGTTTTTTTAAATGAAATACTTGTAATTATAAAAACAAAAATAAATTAATGCAACATTTTCACATTATTGCAACAATTGTGAGCCCCTTGCCGCAAGATCCAAGTGGCGAGCAATCTACAAGGGATACCGAACAACAAATTCTAGAAACAACAAATTCTAGAAGATGCGCTTCTTGCTCATTTTGTAAAGAGAAGAAAAGTTAAAAAGAAGTGACTGAAGAAATTTTGAGTAATTCCTTTTTATAATACAATGTCGTGCATGGTTGTTGTTGTTTTTTTTTCTTCGTTATTTAATGAATGAATGGTTTTATTGGCTATTTATTGAATGAATGGTTTAATGAATGATTTTTTTTTTCTTTTTCAGATATTGAATGAATGAATGGTTTAATGAATTTTCTTTCAAGCTATTGAATGAATGAATTTGCACTAAATTTTTATTTGCAAGTAGATGCATTGGGTTTGGAGAATTGAGAATGATGTGAAGGTGGGGAGGGGCCATAAGAGCTTCCACCTTCACGTGGTTGCTCCTGTTTAGTAGAAAATATTAAATTATTCTCGAAACAAAGAGGAGCTCAATGAATGCTAAGGAATTATACATTAAAAAAGTTATTTTATATAATTGTAGTGTTTAAATTTTACTATTGCTATTTGACTCATCCATTGGAACTTGTTACAAACATCATTGGGAAACATTTTCATATTTCAGAGGAAAAATTGGTGTTTTGATGTGATCGATGGCCTTATATACATAGTGTTGTGGTTCTCCATGTTTCCACAGGTGAACTCTTATTACCAATTATTTTACTTCAATATTATTGTAATTTACATTGTTAAATTAAAAAATTTCATCAACCGTAAAATGTTCATTATTATTGTTGTTTTTATTCATTGAGACATACTACTCAAACCGTATTTTTTTAACTTCGTTTCATTATTTTCATAAACATGCAAATATTTATTTGATGGGTCCTAACATGAAATTATTGCAGCAGGAAAATATTTGTAGTATGTTGAAATATTTTTTGAAAGGAAAAGCAAAAGAAGACACTGCCAAGCTCCACAAATCAAGGTAAATTGTACCAAAAAATTATAATTAGTATCTCCAACATAGCTTTGTTACATGTACGTTTTGCAAAAATACTCAGGGAAAATTTGAGTGATCTTTCCTTCCTCACATTTTATTCATCAATCAAAACTCGAAGAAACCATTTTCTAAGTTCACAAGGATATAGGCCCCATTCATTTGTGATTATCTCATTTTCCTTGTCCACTCATTAATAGACCCAATCACATAGAAACATTCACAACACATAATATTTTCACCTTAGACAAGATTTGAAAAATAGTAAAGAGACCTCATGCATCAACTTTACCCTTGGAAAAACCTAGAACTTGCCAAATAAGGAGGTGCACACCACTCGATTAACCCATTACATAAGAAGAAAGAGAAAAAGTATCTTATTTGATTCCATGATCTTGATTACAAATGAGGAGGAGTTGCCTTATTTATACTTGAAAAGGCTAACGTAACCCTCCTTTAATTCAACCTACCTAGTTTTATTCTGATACCTAGTTGCAACCAAATAATTTGTCCAATGTGGACACTATCCCTAATCCTATGATATTTTGTAAAACATGCTCCATGCTTGGAAGGGTGTAATTGTCTCTGGGAGACATAAGGTTAATATTTCTGAAATCAATACAACTGTGAATATATCCATTCTTATTTCTAACAGGAACAACTTTAGAAATCTAGTTTGAATACCTAATAGGGGTGACGATGTGGGAACCATGAGCTCTTGTAACTCTCTCTATATCACCATAGCTACGTTAGGGTTCATGTGTCTTTAGTGATTCTATTTGAATGGTATCTCATCCTTGTTCAATGGACTTGCATGATTTATCGACTAAGTATGACAGGTCTTTAAATCATCATAAGACCACACAAATACATCCTTGTACTCCCTTACTAAATTTGATGATCCTATTAGTCTCTTCAAAGCCAATATTTATCTCTAGTAATTGTTTAGGCAGATCAATTTTGTTAGTACCTTATTTTTTTTTAGATTTATAAAACAACTACTAGCATCCATTATTATATGAGACAAAGATCCAAAACACTACCTCAACTGTATGTTGTGCGTGATGAATAACCATGCATGATTAAATCAAGTAGCAGATGAAGCCATAGAGTATGACATTTGGTTTTTGTAATGTCCATTTTTAAATTTTTTTATTAAATGACGAATTTTCACTTTTTTCCCTATTTCGACCTTTAACTAGTTTTGATGTCTAGGTCTCCAATTTGACCCAAATGCTCCAAAATTGTAACACCCTGGTTTTGACCTCGTTGCATTAAAATGTATATGATGTATATATTATAATTAATCATGGTGAGGAGCTAAATACAAAATCCCCGCCATGGATTATCATTCCATGTTTTTGGTGATCAAAATCAGTGCCGATGGTATTTTGTGCTAGTCGGGCACGATATAATGTTGGACACCATGTAAATATGCATCTTAATTAAAAATACTCACAACCAGCTATGTCAATGCAACAATAATTTAGAGGGGCATGATTTCTTAAGGATAAGGGGGGGGATGTTTAACCCTTGGGAGCAATTGGGGAGCAACCATGTGTCACTAGAAGAGCCCAAGATAGTGGTCAACCACTTCCCTTGTCTTATTCACCAACTGAATTAATCCCCTGTGCGATTGGTTGGGGCAGTTATTGCCTTGAGGGGCGTATGCATGGGCAGCCTTCAGTGATTGGCAGGACTGTCAGTCCTTTGGCCACATGCATGCCCATAGAGGTAGATCGCTTTCAATTCCTCACGTGGGCAGATAGAACCTCATTCCACTCTCACGTAGTTGTTTGTCTTCCTCACCCAGGAGAAATATTGGCCTCAGGAAGTCGCGTTCAGTTTTTTCCCTTCACGATTTGGTCTGGTGGGTGATTTTCCTTCACTTTGGGCCCGTTCTCATCATTCTATGTAGGTTGGGAAATTGTTGTTTTTTTCTTCACGAATTTTGGGTACTATGAGTCATTTTGGCCATGCTAGGGCCATAAACGACTTTGGAAGTCGACTATCATAGTTTGAGCTATGTAATTCCATTGCCCTACCCGATTCAGCCTCTGTGGTGTTCTCCTTTCCAATCCTAGAGATGTTATTTGTTGTGTGTATACCGTTGTTGGTCTTTGGAATGTTTTGGAGTGGAAATGGGGTCTAAGCTTGCTTGAAAAACCTGGTGTGTGTAGGAGCCTCACAGACAGAGCTAGAGGGATGAATTTCTTCTTTGCATCCCCTGAATAGCACTGGAATGGAAGGCATGGCCCGAGGGATTGCATGGTAGAGAAGGGGATGCTTCCTTGTGTTGGGTGTGTGTGGATGTCTTATAAGTCAGGCTAGTTCTGGTGTAGGTGCCCATATCTCTTGGATTGAGCTCACTAGCTTAGCAGTCAGCATTTCCAACTTCGGTATAGCCCGATGAACCCAACTATGTTGTCTTGACTGAGTATCTTGATAAACCCAACTATGTTGGCTTGGCTGAATTTCTGATAAACCTTGGCTATGTGTGAGCCTGCTAGTGTTCCCTTATTCCTTGTGGGAATCATGCCCAGCTCAGGGGTGGAAGTGTTGCTGAGATATTGATGAGCACACTGGCCTATGGTTGGGTGGAACGTTGTAGCGACATAGCTGGTTGTGGGATGAGCTTCTCCATAAGATAAGTATCTCTGTGTTGATCTCTACTCGTGTATTTATTTATTAATTATTATGAACATGTTGACTATATTGGTTGAATGTGAATGATTCCGCTATATAATTGCATGTTTATACTTCTGTGTATGTTTTATTTTCCATGCATTTTATTATGATGTTCATGGGGCTATATTTCCCGAGTTGATAGATGTTAGTCGCATCCTCTCTACCGGGCTGAGGGGAGGGGACGTGACAAAAATATTCTGAGAAGGTATGCATATGATATTAAGACTTGAATATGATTTTTAGGGATGATTTATGACCCTCCAAATACTTCTGCAAACTTGTTTAATATTCTGGCCAAGGTAGGAGTTTTCACTAGCAAATTAGGGCTCCAATCCCCCCATAATAAATGATGAAAATGGCTTCCCAAATGCTCCCAAAGCCACTCAAATTTATAAAAATTGGTTAGAGGATGTTTAAGGAAAATTATTAAGGTCTCATGTGCCTCATTATTTAGTTTATAAATTATGTTATAACCCTCTCCCAAACACCTACAAAATCACTAGTTCGACCCTTGGGGAAATGACACCAAATCTTCTCCAAATGCAAATAACTGAGTAAGATGAATTAAAATGATTAAGTGCTGGATATGAAACTTCTAATAATAATCAATGGAATTCCATTCATCATAAATATATCGGAGACACATTCCTACATTTGAAATCATCAGCATTACAATGTTACATAAATATAGTGGGGAAATGGTCATTGTTTGCTCATTAATAACCATTTTTACATACAACAATTTTGTATTTTGACCTGATACTTTATGAAGATGAATAATAGAGTATATTAATATTATTACAATCATAAATGGACCATGATAATCTCTCCCAAAGAGTACAATAGCTCACCCAAAGCGCAATCCCTCCATGAGTAAGAATATGCAAATTTGAATGGAAATGGTTGAGAGAATGTGCTGCACTAGAAGAAACCACGAGCTTCCCTGTAACTTACACCTAGAAATACAAAATCCATTAAATCTCCATGAAATACATGAATGGCCTCTCCAAACACCAACTTGGATGGGAATCTTTCACCCTCGAAATTGGTTAAGGCAAGAAACTAGTCATCCACTGGCTCTCTCTCTCTCTACAAATGCAAATTTCTCAAATGATAAAAATCCATTCTATTGGTTGATCCTTGTATTTTATAAACATCCTTAGACTTATAAGATTACCAATCCATCCAAAAAATCAAGCCAGTTCTAATTAGGGTGTGTGCTCAATCTTTTCCATGTGTCCTCCCTTCCCTAACCTTCCATCTTTCCCCAATTCGAGTAGGGACCCATTGAGCTTCCCCAACTCACATGCGTGCCTTATTGGATGCTATATTTAAGCCTGACATTTCATAATGGTCATATTTCAGCCTTCAGGTCTGCAATATGTCATAAATGTCATAGCATCTTCATCATTGATGTCATAGATGTCATAAATGTTAGGAAATCTAGCCCAAGTGTCCAAGAAGCTCCCATTCGACTCTTCCTCTTCCATGTAAGTTACATTTTATTCCAAATTAGAACTATGATTCATATGGACAAGTGTATTATCCTTCTAAATCATCCAAGAACATTAGGATTCCCATGGATTCAAAATTGCAAGGGGAGGATTCCATGTGGCACATAAATTCTAGCTTGTGTGGGCCCCATAATATCCATGTGTCTCCATGCTCCATTGCCACTTCAATTTTATATTGTATTTATTTAATTAGCTCCATTATTAAATATTTATTCCATTCTAATGTCTAAACATCATTTATTTTATCCCTTATTAAAATTCAAAATGTATCCATCCAACCTAGGGAACTAGTGGGATTGATGGAATTGTCCTGCTATGCAATTATTTGAATGGGGACATTACAGTTTTGGGCCCTCAAAATTGCATTGATGGAAAATGATTCAAATCATTCAATATCATCCCAAAATTCATCCCTCTATGTCTTGATCCTTAGGCTCTTTTCCTCAAATAGGTATATTACCTAATTTTCTATCAGCTTAGAAGATGAAATTATCACAAAACTTACCAACAAGAGAAGGAATTATCGAGGATTCACTCGATATAGTATTAGTTGTAGGTGATAGTGAAGTTACTACTTGAGAGGTAGTCGTGATAGTGGAGTCACATTTAGAATACAATAGAATCTAAGATGATTCATTTTTCTTTTTCTAGAACAAGTGACATGGTTTGTTGAGGCCCGAAATTATACCTTGCATAGGATCAAATCTCAGTGATCTTCTAGTATTCTCCAAAGTGATTAATTCCTACAATCAATTAGGTCACCAAGTGAGATGAAAAAATATAAATTCATAAAGAAAATACCAATGATCTAATTTTGAATTTAGAGGGATAATGAAGTCCCCATCAATGACACCAATTTGTTATCACATGAATCTACACAAACGAAATTTGCATGGTAATTATAGGTAGGCCAACCCTTGTCATGGTTGGCAATCCTCTTCATTTGGACTGGTGTTTTTCCAATCAAAAGGGGGGTATAATTAGAGTGTATACTAGAACCTTATATGATAGTTCACACATATTATGAAGAAATGAAACATATTACAAAACTCCATCTTCGACTGTTCTAGAAAAGATATAGAGCAATGATGATTCCAAAGCACTAAATTTAAATGGTTGAGAATAGGTTTTGGAAGTGACAATAACAAGAAACCAAATGAAATAATTACATCTTGAGTGAAGAAAGAATCAAAACTTGAACTACCAACTACCAATCATTTATCAACACTTTAATCTTTGACAACCAACAATCATAAAACTACAATAAGCATCATTGATTCAATCACATATTACCAATATATTGTATACATTAAATTGGATGATAGGAGACAGGTTGCTAAAGATATCGTCACTAGCAATGTTGGTAGTGACCTAGATTTGGTGGATGGAGGTGAAGAGTTGATTCACTACCACAATAAGTGATTCCAATCAAACTTCCTAACCCTTAACCACCTGCCAATTGTGGATATATATATATGATTCTAAAACCCCTTTAAGGAGGTTGGAGGAATCATCAGAAAAGAGGTTTGGTCATTTGATTTTTTTTTATGTTAGCTCTAACAGAAGTTGGTAGCCAGTGAACTGTCCAATGTGAGGGTGGATCCTACACAAAAATATGCTAAAGTTGCAGTCTAATAGGCATACTGCCCCATGGCAGATCTATGGAAGCGGTATTAGAACAATATGATCATCTCTCCAATGCATGCTTTTTCAACACAATTAGTGTAAAGTATGTAAGATTGTAGATACCTATTGCTGGTTGGGAACCCAGGCTACTTGAATGATTAATGGGTTCTTCATTAAGATGTATTGCAATGCAAATTACTATTGGGTAAAGTAAGAGTTTGTCGAGAACATGATAGAGAAAGATATTTTCTTTTGAAGGTTTATTAGATTTAAAAAAATCTAAATCAAAATAAAATAGCTTTTTCTTCTTGCGTAAATTTTAACTCTTTGTTTTAATGACCTTTTCTTTAGAATAATTAAGGTTCTATCTATAGCTGGACTAACATGTATTCACCTGAATACTGCTAGAACAAAACATTGTTAAAATTTTAAGATCAATGAAATAAGTTTGTTGTGTCATACATGTTATGTATGTGTTAGCAACATACGCTTTGGGATACCTTATAGCCTGCTATGTATCTCAGGTGAGAATCAATAATTTTCTCTTCCCCAACATTATGACCAATAACTAGTAAATTGGCACTTTTTAAGTATTCTATCATTGTGAATAAAGGGGAGAAGAACAATTTTGGATTTTTCTATGGATTGCATTGGCATCTTTAATAATGCATCAAACTCTGATAAGCACTGGGGGAAACATTGTTTGCTATAGAGGGTGTAAGAAATATTACATTTGATTTCGTGAGTGGTATTGAATGGTTTCAATATCTGAATATAGCTTGTCCAAGTGTTTAAATTCCTTCAGAGTCCTTTTGCTTTCAATATATTCCCTACAAATATTTGGAACTGATTCATTTTCAATACAGGAAAGCAAGCCAAAGTCATCCAAACAAGGGTTCTTGTGACTTTTGATTTTAACTCTAAACTTTGGTTGTATTTGTGTTCTTTTATTAATACGAAATTTCAACATAGCAATAGATAGACTTGTCTTTTCACAACTTGAGAATATTCATCTCCTTAATGAGACATGATGTTGGACATATCATCAAATACTCTGTCATGCTTTTCATGAGGGTGCTGTTACTGATGCAATAACTACTCCTCTTGATGTAATCAAGACCATATTGATTGTTTAGGTATCCATTTAAGAAGTGATTTAAGCTATAGTCAATTCATAGACAAGAGGCATTTCCTTTTGTAAACAATAAGATAGGAGAAGCATGATGAGAATGGTAATCTAACTTTTAATTTTGGTATAGGCAACATCAAATCAATACAAGGGTGTATTTGATTGTGTTCATAAGATCATGCAAGAAGAAGGATCCTCTGCTTTGACAAAGGTTAGATTTTTTATCAATGCTGGCCCACTTCTGCTACTTAAAACTCTTTCTCCACATGCATGTCTTTTGCAACCTTTGCAATTATTATGATTTTGATGGTAACTTTATTCTTGTGGACATGTAAGTGAATCCTTGTGTGTTTTTTTTACTCTGTTAATTATGGGTGTAGGGTTATGTTAATCTGTTGCAAGTATTTTTTTAATACTTTATATAAACACATTTATTTTATCTATTTTCATTAGGCTGTAATTATTTTTATTGCATTACACAAGATCCTATTTTCATTAGCCTGTAATAATTTTAATTGTTTCTAGATTTGACCAAATCAAATCCCAAACGTATGATAATTTGAATTTAGAGGCATGCGAATTACATTCAAATCCTTTTTATTTTGGATTTGAAAATATTTCCATTTATTTTATTTTATAAATTTCAACAGGGTTGTCGGTTTTTCGACAACGTTGAAGTGGCACTTGTCGTTGCATAGCCATCCAATCTGATGACCTTGTTACACTACCGACACATTAGTCGTTGCTTATCCGACGAGAAAGAAAGGATTTATGAGCTGTATTTGGTGAAGGAGGTTGTTAGATATCCATCAAATCCGACGACCCTTCTAAACTTCTGATGCCTCCATTCCATCGGTTATCCAACCGAAAGTTAAGGGGTTCGTCGGTTTTTATAGTGGACTAGGTTGTCGCATATTCAACACCTTTGAAGGAGTGTTCGTTGATAGGTTGACAGGTATGGAGTGCCATTAGCGGTCGGTTTTTCGACAAAGGGGTGTCAAAAATCTGACAAATAAGTTTCTTTGTTGGAACTGACGTGAAATTCCATCGACGTTTTAAAAGAAAGCAAATTATCGAATTGCCGACATCAATATGTTGAAAATTAGACATTTAGGCCGTTGGAATTTGTGGTCAAATTCACTTGTGATATTTGTTGACATTTTTATTGTGGAATTTTATCTCTAAGATACTTGGAGAAAATACGCCAGTCTAGAAAATATCACGAGCGAGATAAATGCTGCAGCACTAGGAAAACTTAGAGTTGTGAGAATATCTAAGGTGAGAACATCCCTAATTTCCTAGAATAGTATTATGCTCTTGGTAAGTAGTTTGACTGTTTATGCCATGTCAAAAGCTTCCAATCATGTTAAATGGTTTTTAAAAAGGTAGTTACTATATGTTATGTAGTTATGTTGGATGTTGGTCCAAGCATCCAATTTTAATGCAAAGTAAATACTTCTATTTTTTATGCATGTGATTTAAGATTTATGTAATTTTGTTCAATTGTAGTATACTAAAGGGCATAACTAATATAATCAGGACATTGTAGGTCTCACATGAATTGCACTGAAATTTTTCTGCCAAATGTTGGCGTTATTTATACATTTTACCTCTTAAAGATGGAGAAGGGGATGCAATAGTTGCCTACGGTGGAAGTCCAATGACTTATGACAACTTATGCTTGGCTATGAAAGGTGGAAATCAAAGCAGTGACATGGATTCTATAAACATGAAGTCAATCCCATAAATTCAATTTTGATACGGACAATCAACTTTTGCAATAGCTAGAAGGTCACTAGTCCTTATCTTACAGAATTTTTGCCCAGGACACTCAAGCCTCAAGAAGCAGGTAACTGCTACAAAACATTGACTTGATTTCATGATTTGTGAGGATATTGTAACCTTTCTTCTGAACATCTAGCTCATATTTTCTTCTATATGTCTTGTTACATAATTATGTGTATCATGCTTGTGTTGCAATTGCTACTTTGCCATACTTGGGATAGGTATGAATTTAGAATCATCTTAAAGCTATTTTTCCTGTGTTTGTTGAAGATATTATTAGTGCATGGCTGTTTACTTTCATTGAAATTAAGTTGAGAGACTAATTTAATGAATGTACCATAATGTTTAAAATTGTGTTATGTGTGATGAGTGAAACCTGATGAGATTTTCTAGAACCAACATAGATCTATCTTAACCCGGGTCTATCAAGCACAGAGAGGGATTCAATTTCTTGAGGTGTATTTTTTTTTAAATCTTAAACTCAAGAAATTTGATCTCTCCCTTACTTGATAGATCCAGGTTTATAGGTCGACATGGATTTTTTTAATACAAGCAAACGGAGGACTGTCTTGCGTGTGGAGTTAGTTGCCAACACATTTTTTAGTAAGGTAACTAAAATGTTTAAAATAAATCTGTCTAGCTGGAAAAGACTTTGTATTTAATAAGCAATCACAAAAAACAACTCATTTTACAATTTTGCAGATGGTTCCATTTAATTGAAGTTAGAGAGACACAATAGGATCTGCAACATACCCATATGGATAGACATTTTCTTGAATTGTGAAAGCAGTAGAAGAGCTAGAAGAAGTGGTAGGTGACACATTATTTATGAGGGTGTCTCTCTCCACAAATGCCCCAAATTTCAAAGAAGGTTTTTCCTCCACAAGCCCATGCTAATTAATTGCATATTCAAATACTTCATATACACACCAACTTTAGTCTCCTCATCATCCTCATTGGAACTGTTATCAAATCCAGAATAATATGGTAGTTAATGCCAGATTAGGAGGGCCAAAGTACATGCAAAAAAGGTAGCTGAAGACATATCAAACATTGTCTCCTTCTGCTGAGAAGGGACCTCCTGGGATTTGGTTTGGGTATTTGTTGCTATTGTTGTTATTGTTGTTGCTAAACTGAACCCCCTCTCCCTCCTCATTTAATATGAAAGATGCACATATAATTATTTTCTTCATATGGGTTGTATCTAGAGGGGTCAAGGAACTTATGACCATGGTCTGTGCCCTCAAATTCAGGTTATATGGATGTAATAGCCATGTACTATTTATAGCAAAGTATATTATCTTAAACCTGAGGAATCCAACCTCCAGAGAAAATACACAAAGTGGAATGAAACTCCACCGATTTGTGGTACCTAACAATCTCTACCATTTTGCATGCTTCTCCAGCATGGACCAACCTTCTGTTCCCTTGTGAGAGAACATTGTCAATTTCTCAGAAGTATGTAACAAAACTTCTAAAACCTAAAAATTCCAAACTCAATTCATGTTATTCCTTTCCTAGAGCCATTTAACTGGGAAAATAATTTTAAACAACAACACTAATCCATTTCTAAATAAACCCTAAAATACAATCTCAGTCTTCAAGCTACAACATATTCTTACCTATCGCAAAAGAAACATATGCCTGTTATGAATCTCCTCAAGAATTCAACATGACCAATTTCTAAGAGAAATATCTGTGGCTCTTAATACCAACACAAAATTGAAAATAAATGAATCATTCTCATATTTCAAACAAATAAACAAGTGATCAAAACCCATAGGGATCGTCCTGACGAATACCATTTCCTTCTATTGAAATTACCCATAGGCTCGTACCATGCCTCGTGAAAACCAAAAAACCTAGCGACCAAACCACAGATGGTCAAAATGACGACCACGTAAATGATTACATGAACACGAAATAAGCGATTGAGAAGCACAAAGGTGCATAGCTTGCACTCATCGATATCCCATGGAGTTAACAAACCCTCAACGTGGCTAGGAACATTTAAGAGGTAGTGGAAACCCTGGGAAATGAAGCTCCCAACATGCAATGAAATCCTCGATTGGAGAAACCACAACCCCTAAAGACAAAGAGCCGAGGACACTGTAAAAAAAAATCTTGATAAGGACTTTGATGTCATCTGGTCAACCAAACATAGAAGTTTGTTTCTTTCTTAATAAAGTAGATTCAATAGTAGTTATGACATATATATACTCCCTTCTCCTTCCTACTAGGGATAAAATGTGAAGGGTAGGCTCATATTTCACTTCGACGGGCTATGACCTGTTTAACCCTTCAATCTTGAAAGGTTAAAATAAACTATTTTTATTCATTTGAAAATGTAATCATATATCAAAACTTTATTGCATATTAAAATCATTGTAATGAAATTCTTCAATAACAAAATTTGCATCATTTCACTCAATAGTTTTTAATAAGCAATGTTATTTTTAAATGAGCTAACTAAATAACCCAATAATTTGCAGTTATATTATATTATTCTATATACCATTAGGCTCTTGCCATAATTGAATGCTTTGGATCATATTTTTGTAAGGTAATACACAAAATACAAAGTGGGTATTGATGGTAACAAGTTTATGCAAGATTGTGTAGGTGAGGTGGTGTTGGTTTATGCTATGTTATATATGTTATTCTTAGAGAAAAAAATTAATGAGTGTAATAAGGAGTAGGAAAAGGAAAAATCAACAAGTGGACTAAACCTTGGCATGGGATTCTGTGCCCTATCTGACTACCATTACTATGGCATGTACTAAAACATGGAACAAGGTCAAAAGTCACTAGTCACACTTAAAATTTAGTTAAGATATAGATGACGGTTTTGGAGTATAGGTACTCAGGTTGATGTGATATTGTCCTTCCTCACTTTTTTGGTGGTAACATTGAATGTAGTATTGGATTCATTCTTTCACTGTGTGTCCTAGTTATATGCCACCATCAACCTATCTACCCTCAACAATTCATTATTGTGTAGTTTTCTCTCTTGATTTTTCCTTTGGTCATCGACTTTATAGGGTGGTAACTTTCCCATGTTCATCCAACTCTCTGAAATTGAAGTTGTCAAGAACTAATAATTCAATGCTAGAAATGCAACATGGGTTGGTTTTACCACCCTATTCTTTTTAATTTTCTATTCCATCATATTTGTGAGGTTGTATATTTTATATTAAGTCATCATATGCTTAGTTATATTAATGGGAAAAGTTTGGAGATGATTTTGTATGTCTTCAATTTTGGTTGGTGCATTATGGTAGTCTCTCTTCCTTTCAAGTATAGTAGTGCTTCCTCAACTTTAGTGGCGCATAATGAGGTTGTATAGGAAGATGTAGTATAAGCTTGGGTGGTTAACTAACATATTTTCACTATCCTTACGCTAATGGGATTTCCCATAGAGGTAGTAGCCTGCTTATGAACATAATGGTTGATTGGTTCTGAGATGAGTATGTGTGATTTATCAACCTTCTCCTCTTCCATGGGATGTGTAGTGTAGGTGCATGTTTGTGATAATAACCATTAACGAATGAAGTACCCCTAACTCTTCAAGAACATGATACCAATAATTTATTTCACAAAAAGACAAATCTATCCACCCATGTGACTTGTCTTATAGACAATGTTCTTTGCAACATTGATGCTAAATAGAATGTTTAATTGGAGAGATGAATGAATGATGGATATGTGTGAGACATAATGCTTTCACCTACAACTCATGCAACAAACACACATGCACAAAATATGCAAATTAGCTATTCACCTAACCAATGCACATGAAAAATACACCTAACTTACATAATCGATGCACCTAAGCCACACATAAGTATGAAAATTATGTGGCATCAAGGATTTTTTTATAAAATTCATGATTTCTTAATCCCCATTATAGAGGATTTAAGTAGATTTCATGTTTTTCAAGGCTCATATATTATACTTAATCAATGTTTGAACGAGAAAAATATTCAATATGGTCACTATTAAAGAAATGGATAGATTTGAAATGTCATACTTGAATTTTAAAATAAGGGCTATGGTCCCAAATATACAAACTTTAGAAAATTCAATCAAGGGTTTGAAAATACTTTTGTTGGATAAGAGAAATGTGATAGAGAGACAAAATTTAGATGCACATGAATAACTCAAATAGCGAGGAGGGAAACAACATGAGGACAGATAAATATTCCTAGGACCCTCGACAACATCTCCAGATTTCCTAACATGTCGTCTGTTGCCATGTCCCAGTTCAAGAATATCAACTCGATTCCCTTTCAATGTTCGCGCAAAGTGCACCCTTGATATATGGATTCCTTGTCTCTTAATATCAACTAATGCACCCCACAGAGAGGGGATCTCTCCAGTTAGCTTCGTTGCGCCTCATGGGTTTACAAACCCATCAATTTGCGCACATGTTGGACTCCTTGGTCCATGTTTCAAGAAAGTTGGTTGAATGCATATGTGGTCAAAAGACTCCTAGCAATTTGGAAAATAACAAAGGAAAATAACCATGTATCTACCTTGTACATATTTGTACTCTTTTTCTTCTATAATAATATTAAGTGACTAGTATTTCCATTTGGTGCTATAGGCTCACACACATAATTACAAGGGTCATGCATGGAATATTATTGGCATTGATGGTCCAGTCTTGGAATTCATGGTTCTAGGCACACACACAAGTCTAAGATGTGTGTGATAGGGATATAAACATAGTGCTAATGGTCTAGAATTATGTCTATATGGCATTGTCAATAACAAATTATTCAAATCTTGTGGGAGCACTTCCAACTTGATTCCCATAGGAGTGTCTACCCTTTATATTATTATGTGTGTCCATACTCACTTTTGGTTGATCCTGATTATGAAATTAAGATTAAGTGTAGAAGTAGCTAGTGAAATTATTTAGTAGATGCACTAGTTAACACTTTTATAGCCTGGAAGAGCAATGACAATGAGTAATGTGAATAAACAATTTTATTCCTTCATGGAACAAGTTCATACTTTATGTCTAATGTCTTATTATACTAAAATTTTGGTTTCTATGACATGGGGGTTTTATTTTATTTCTTAGATTCAATTGTAAAATAGTTGCTACTCAAAGAGTATTTTGAGAAAAATTTCTAGCGCCACTCTAGGATTTGAAAATATGGTCATATAGTCATAGAATGGAAGATATAAGTGTGTTGTTGGTATGTTCATCGAGCCCTCAAAAACACAATTAGCATCTAGTTGGATTTAGGCCAAGAACAAGGTTCACATTTTTGGATCCTTTAAAAAATGAAGGGAAATATAAATAATTGTACTTCAATGGACAAGTATAAATTAAGTAAATCCTTTCTCTAGAAAATGCAGAAAATAGATATTGCTTTTCTAAATTTTTACAATCTTCAACAATTGAGCGCCCCTTAATATATACATAAAAAATGATATATTTCAATAAAACTTATGTTTAACACATTAATTTGACATATTTGTAACATTAATTTTACAGTTCAGTAACATAACAACTTTCTATTGTATTTTTTTTATTTGGGGCACCCTTCGTTATACAAAAAAACTATTTAGACTATGCAATAACCATATTTTGGTATCTATGTGATCTTATGCATAGTGCAAGATGTTGTAACTAGATATAGTCCTAAAAAAACTAGAACCATGAGAGAACTACTCACCGTTAACTATATACAAAAGGAGGCCACTGAGCAAAAGGAGGCTATAATAAACCTACAACCAACAAATACATATAAAACCAACAAAAAACTTAATTCAAACCGGAGAGAGGGAAGCCATCAAGGCCTGAAAGATGTAAGAATGATGATCATTTGGTGCCTAAGAAAAAATAATACACATCTCAGAAAACATTAAAAAACACTCCTACATACCAAGAAAGTTAGAAACACGAGCATCATTGGGGTCAAGGCATCAAATTTTGTTGTTTGTTACTTATCACAACAACATGCAGGTATGTTTTATATAAATTTATGTCTATGGGAATAGTTTTGGCTAAAGTCCCAAAGATGATGTTGTATCTTTCTACAATGAGTGAGCCTTGTCCCCTTTGGATACTTAACATTAACTTTTTTTGTTTTCTTTTCTTTTTTCGACATTGTCTTGTTCTTTCACCTATTAGAGAACTTGCTCAACAAGTAAGCAACTCTTGCTTTATTCACATAGTTAGAAATGCTAAAAGTTCTCATGTTTACTCATGGATGTTCTATCTTGCAACAATCTTTCTCTTGCAAGCATTGAAAATTTGAAATAAATTGTGAAAATGTTTTTGGAAAGATATCAATGAAAAATATGACGTATAACATTACTTTATGTCAATCATTCCAATGATTCTTAGAATGATGATTTGTGGAGCACTTAGAAATCTTTCCTGGAACACACACCATTTGTTATTCTTTGGTTGTATCATGTTCAAAAGCCTCTCGAGTTACAAAATTTAGATTATTATTTGCTACATATTTTATGTTTCATGAATTAATTCAATTTTAATATTTTAATATTTTAATATTTATATTTATAATATTTTTTATTATTATTATATTTTACAAGATAGGGACTAAGTTTCATGCAATTCTTGTTATTTTGATAGTATAATTATCTCCATAAAAAGAAGGTATCTTACTATTCTGATTGTATAATTATCTCCATAATAAAAAAAATGTATAAAGAGGCATCATACCAATGGAAAAGGGGAGCTTGAAATATTATTGTTTTATATAAGTTGATTTTTCTTAACAAAATCCAAAAAGAAGGATGATTAAGCATGTCTAAACTTTCTTTTTGTTTTGAATTTAATGTATTATACTTTGTATATTTAATATCCTTTGCTTTGTAATTATCGGCCCATTATTTCCAGTTCATTATTTAATAGGTTTATATATTTCTTTACCTGAACATGATTAGAAATTGTATTTAATTGTGTTTTCAATTAAAAGAAGAGGAAAACAATTTGGATGGGACAATACATATGACTGTTATGAAGAATGGAAATAAAGAGAAGGTAAACATGGTTTAAAAAGGATGAGTGATGATCCTTATGGCTAAATATATCCAATGGCTACATTGACAATTAGCAATTGATCCTTAAATCTATATGGTTTTAATGCGAGGGGAAAATGCAAAATTTTGCATGAGAAAAACATGTACGGTAGAGATTCAAAGACATGAATATTATGAATGCCAACCAGAACATTCCATGGCTATTCATATGCACAAAAACAATGATTTCACAAACAAATCATATACATAATTCAATAAAGTTCTAGGCCACTTATCTTTTTAATGAAATCTTCCCCAAAATCATTTTGGGAGAGGCACACACCACCAAACCTTAGGAAATTTTGCAATCATTAATCTCTCAATGTAGATTCCATCCCGAATTGAGGCTATGAAATCACAAGGAAATGAGTTCAATCTCACACTCTAGGCCATATTCAAGGTAGTCTCCCTTGTCTCAAAATGTCAGTATCCACAAGGTTGTACCCTCCTTGTGGTCTCTCCTCTCTCTTCCCCTTCAGATTTTGTTCTAGTGAATAATAACCCCCTCCATGAGGAATACCCCACCAAGGATTATGAACCCCCTCACATGTGGAAATCATATCTCCTTCGATTTAGGTTGCCTTTCATAGTAAACTTTGGGTTTTATCTCACTTTTACTTAACTATTACAAAATATTCACGATTTGACATGCCTTTCAAGAACATGAATGATAAAACCTGCTTTCCTTCTTACAAGCCAAACTATTTAACTAGTGAGGAGTTGGATTGAGCTCCACACTATGAATCTTTGTTACATATTTACATCAAATACAACAACACAAGTCTAGGCAAAATTGGAGGAAGAAAAATGAATTATGTAAATTTCATATTTTTGTAGATTTAAAATCAAGTGAAGAACTTGGACATAATGTTAAAGCACATGCAAATGTTATCCATGAATCTATCCCCCAGAGTTAGCTCAAGTTCTCATTATCCAAACATGATATATCAATTCCCTCAAAGTTGGGAAGGTCATGATTTCAAAGCTCTTGATTCCCTTATGATTAGGCTCTATCATTAGGGTCGTCGATTTACCACATTTACCATGCATGGTTGATGAGGAAGTACTCAGAGGGTTTTCCATGAGACTTTCCTTAGAAAAGAAATATTATCCATGAAGCTAAATAACATGCACATCTTGATAGTGATTAGGAAACGTCCATGCACCAATGAAAAAAAACGCTATCAAGGAGGTGAAGTATAATGGTTTTTGGAATTATACCTAAGACAAATAATAAGACAAGTATAATGGCTTGAACAATATTTTTAAGGGTGGTTATTATAAAACCACCCCTAAAAACACCTTTCCCATTTGTGTCCTTTCCACTACATCCCAAAGAAATATAAGATGGAATATGCAAGTAAAAAGTGGTCACTCAATGAAACCATGTGGACAAGAAGGAAATAGGCAATTCTGCACCCTCTAAATGGTGCATAGTGGTACTATGGGAGTTTTATCATACTTCATAAAATGACAATGAAGGATTGGCCACCAACAATTAAATCCAATATGTGAAGCAAAAAGGTCAGGACATTTCACATCACAGTTAAGATGGTAATAATTAAGATCACCAAATACACACACTAAACTCAAGCACATAATAGATTCACCTAACTCACATCCACAAGTGACACACCAAACCCATGCACATAATAGATGCACCAATTCTATTGCAATTTGAATTTCACTACATTAGTGCATATTCTATTTCAATAATTTTATAAAAAAAAGGTTAGATTTAGATGATGAACATAAAAGATTGCAAACATTAGTTTTCTATGCTTATAACCTTTAAGAATACTTACTTAGATAGAAGATTTGATTGTTGATATTATAAAAGATTGTTGCGAATAAAGATGGGAAAATAAAAACTGAAAGTAGTGGTTTCTCTACTTATGACTCAGATACTTTCAAAAGCATCATAAGGCCAAAATGTAAGGATATGCTACACCCTTGAGAGAAGTGGAAGTATTGAAGAATCCATCTTTGACCAAGGCTAGACTATACTAAAGGATAGATGAGTTGGACAGATATTTTGATCCCCAGTCAAACAAGCTTCCTCTACTGTAAATATATGAGAGGGTCCCTCCATATGTTTTTTGTTGTTGAGAGAGGTTCATACAATCAATTTAAAATTAAGTTTCTGAATCTTGGAATCTTAATCACAATTAAAATGTTTCCTATGCATGGCTGATGTTGTGGCTTAAGGCCCCACACATGGCATGTAAGGATTAAGATAGATTCCATGGACTTAGAACCTAGGATTTTGCACCAAACTATGCCCTTATCGCCAAGAAACATATCATTTTTTTCAAACTTTGAAATCATGACAATATCAAACTTAGATGCCAAAGATGACGTATTATGGGCATACGTGATTCCTCGAGTGACAAAACATGACACATGAGCCCCATAGAAATAAATGGTATGGCCTAGTGCCTTTCCTTTTATCCATAGACCATGGCATGGGCATCAAGAAATAACCTTGGTATGTTAATTCTGAAAATGATGGACATATTTCACTCAGATGCCAAATATTTCCTCTGTATGGCATGTGTGGTCATTTGGGGTGCTACACATGACCCATGAGACCTAGAGGAAACTATATGAACTTAGGCCCTAGAAGTTAGTCTCAAACCATGTCCTAGTTGTAAAAAATTATTCATGGTGTTGTACATCCCAAAATTTCCACCATATCCAACTCATAAGCCAAAACTTCCCTCTATAAGGCCTATGTGATGGACTCGGGCCCTGCACAGAGTTAGGGGTCATTTATGGGTAATTATGGGTAAATGAAGGGTAATTAGGGGTTCATTACTAATAAATTAGGGGTAATTTGTGGTCAATTATGGGTAATTAAGGGTCATTTAGGGGTAATTATTGGGTAACGAGCTGTGGTAATTAGGGGTTAATAAGGGGTCAATTATGGGATAATTAGGGGTTAATTAGTCGTAATTAGGGGTCAATTATGGGTTAACTAGGGGTGAAAATCAACATATCCTCCCACAACCAATCATTTACCACCTAAATCAGAAAGGGTACTATCATCTCAATAAGATAGATGACCCTGGGATTACAAATATATGGCAGCAAGGGTGGAAAAGGGCTATAACTCTAGAGCTTCCAGACCTCATGGACACATATTGGATCAGATATACAATCAATCTCAAATCTGCTCATATCAAGCTCATCGAATCCCTAGATGAGCTCATTTGGGACCATGCGGCACATGGTCTATACACCCCCAAGATTGGGTATCAACACTTACGGTTTCCACAACTCAACAAGGAGACCCCCTTTGGTGGCAAAAAGGTATTTGGAAGCTAAATTGTCCTCTAAAATAAAAAATGTTCATGTGGTGTGCCTTGGCAAACAAAATACCAACATGGGACATAATGAAAAAATGATCCTTGGAATGCTCGAGCTGGTGCACTTTATGCAAAAATGGGGACAAAAACATCACCCACCTTTTTATATCACACCCATTCATAAAACAAATCTAGAATACTTCGCAATCTCTTTTAAATACAAATATGGCATGGAAAGGTCAAAATATGGAGGACACTTGGAAAACATGGACAACTTCAAATAATTTTTCCTCTCTGAAATCCTTGCCTCTTTTACACATATGGGGCACGTGGCTGGCTAGAAACGTAGCCATTTTTTAGGACAAAGCGTCTTCTCTAGATATCATTGCAAAAATGGGGCTAGATATTTTTTCATATTTTCCACAAACTAAGGACACCCTGGAAATTTGTATCATCACCGAATAACAAATAAAATTCACCCAACCATGGGCTTAATTTGACAGAGCCTCTCAAGATATTATATGTGGGGGGAGCATTCCTTTTCTTATATCAGAATCACCACTATAAAACCCAAATTGGGCTAGGGAAGGGAACAAACAACTTTGTTGATCTCCTTGTGCTAAAGCTCCTTCTCTACTTTGCTTTAGAGAAAAATTGCAGAAATATTCACATTTTTGGAGATTCTATGGTTAAAATCAATTGGGTGAATAAAACTCAAAAATGCAGAATTACAACCTTCAATCCATTTTTTGAAGAAGTTTGCAGACTTATGGAAAAATTTGATACCATAACCCGTCGTCATGTGTATAGGGAAAGAAACTTTGAAGCATATAAGCTCTCTAAGGAAGGCCTAAGGATGTAATAGGGCACCTGGAATATAACAAAGTATAATACAGGAGAAGTCTATGAATTTTATCATAGACCTTTCATAGAATCACAACAAGAATAATTCTCATCAGAATATTTACACACACACTATGATATTTTCGTTTATTTTCGAGCTACTACACAAATGATTTTTGGTAGATATATGAAGCATTTAGAAGGCTCGGTTTTTTGTTTAAAAGTCATCGTGATGAGATGAAATGCCATTAGTACCCCAAATAACTCTACATGCATTTGATAAATGGTCTGCTATTTTTTTGGGCCTTATTAGTCCAGCAGGGAAGTACACAGGAGCATGATATATAATTACTGTGACCAACTACCTAACCAGATGGGTCGAAGCAGTGCTAGTAAAATATTGTACTGCTGCTAAGTTTTTATTTGAAAATATTGTGTCTAGATTTGGATGCTCGAAAATTTTGATAAGCAACCAAGGTACACACTTTGTCATCCAATTGATTGAGGAACTGATGGAAGAATTCCAAATCTAGCATAGAAAGACAACGCCATATCACCCTTAAGTGAATGATTCTTTTGAAGCATTTAACAAAATCCTGGAGAATGCATTGACAAAGATTTGCAATGTCCAAAGAGATTATTGGGATCATAAAATTTTCGTAGTATTGTGGGCATATCGTACGACCTGTAAGAAATTGACAAGTCGAATTCCATTCCCTTTGGTATATGGACAAGAAGCTATGATGCCAATGGAATACATTGTACCCAACCTAAGGATTAGTGCGGTCATGGAGATGACAGATATTGGTGTTGTCGAGGAAAGACTGTTGCAGTTGATACAGTTGGAAGAAGATCATTTAGTTGCAGGATATCATCAAAACTTTGATAAAGAATGAAATAAATTAGGGTATGATCGCCACATCAAGAAGAAGTAATTTGAGGTTGGAGGACTTGTTCTTCTGTATGATAGCAAATTCCTCAAGCATCCGGGTAAGCTAAAAACACACTGGTTAGGACCATGTATTGTCACATATATCACTTCTGGAGGAACAATCCAATTGTAGAAGTTGGATGGAACACCTGTCAAAGGACTGATAAACGAAAGTCGGCTAAATCCTTAACAGGTTAGCCGCGACTCGGTCGAATGAAAAAAAAAGAGAAAAGAGAAAATAAAAGAAAAAAAGTCATATGAATTTTTTTTTAATCATAGGAAATCAGTTGTCGCAAACAAGAAGCAAAGACTATCACATATTATTAATATGTCGCAGAGAAAGGAAAATTGTTGTAGACTCTTTGTTTGTTGAAAAAGGAGAAAGAAAGGAAAATAAAACCCGTCTATCGCAAGAAAAGGAATATGTCAAAGGATGGATATCGGTCATAGTAAGAGTGATGCTACCGCAAGTCAAAATAGAGTCGCAAAAATGACAGCTGACCATAATTAATTCAAAGGCACTTGTAATTAATTTAAAATCCAAAGAGACTTTGGCAGCGTGCTTTTTAGTCACTTTCGTATTTATTGCACAATAACTACCACTGATGTGATATGCGAGTGGATGAATGCATAAACGTTTCTTAATAATCATTCAGACGATCATCCCATGTGATGGAAAGGACAACTACCTTTTCATTTATTTCCCTCTTGTGTGAAATACTGATGGAATGAATGGCTAGACATTATTACCATTCACGCCCGAGTATTCAATTCATTATGCTATATTCGAGAGATAACTTGATGTCTGCAACTGCGAGAGCCGAACTGAGTTTCCACAGAGCATGGTTATTTCGATTTCCAGCACAAGCATAGCTGCAGAATCTGAGCTCGCGACTGCATCACCCACACTTATCATTGAATACTATTGGATACGTTCCACCATAGCATGTGGTTTCCGAAGAACTTAAGAGGGTTCCATTTATCCCTTCAGTCAGTTTACAACTAGACCCACTAGGTTCGTCTAGTACAACAATAGGGAAATGATCCAGAATTCGAAAGAAGAAAGCATCAACACCACCACCACCAAAGGAGGAGGAAGAATAAGGTTCCGCGACTATGTTTCCACCATATGTTCCACCAAGACGATCTGATGCGCAAAAAATTAGAGTGCTGAAGAATGCAGGATACCCACTACAAGCACCAACTGTGCTGGGAGGAGTTCAGGTGTCACAGAACATTCTACCAAACCTTAAGAAGCTCACCTTTGTTGATCACGACACAAGGAATTATCCAGATTTGGACATGAATAATTACATGGTTATTTTACAGGATACCTCAGATAACCCGAAGCACCTCGCTGCAATGGAATGGGAAAGAGGATTGGACCAGGAAGGGTTATTGTCATTAATGTATATGCTGCATTTCGGTCAAAGCATTGAAGTGAATACATGTGTTAATCAATTACTGGTATCATTCCATGGTGGATGCCTATGGATCGATAAGAAAATTTATGTGGATGTCGAACTCATAGCAACAATTACATGATTACCACTTGCAAGCATATACCCAATGTTGTTTTTCAAGAAAGACCAAGACACAATGCTTACAAACAAGATGAAGGACAAGTATGATTTGTGTAGGGATACCAAAAGTTTCTTAATTAGCTCCATTAATTACCATACTGTTCAGTTTGTCATGAAGGTGTTAGCTACCGAATTATTGCAGAAGATGCAACCAAACCAATGTACTGCAGGTACAATCGCAATGGCTGAACCCTGTGCCGAGGGAGTTCAAATAAATTGGTCACATGATCTATTGAATGAATTATTAGCAGATGCAGACTTAGTCACAGGAAAAAGGTACTGCATTCCATTATTCTTGGCTACTCATTTTGATTTCATTTGTCGCATGGGTCGAGCCCGTAAATTACTAAGGGGTAGACATGATACCAGTGCGTTGTCGCGGATCTCGATACCAGAATCTCTGGTTCGAGAAAGATAAAAAGGAGTGACAAAGGGACAATAATGTTCAATTTTTATGCATGGAGAAGCCATGCACTATCGGGTGAAGAAGCTAACAAGAATCACAAATGAAACCATTCAAACGGTTTTGAAACATTGTAAGATTTATAATTGGGCCACATCACATCTTGTTGCACACACGACAAGATCCACAACACCAATGGTTGGCGACCCAATTTATGTTGTTTGAAGAAGTTGAGGTCATTACCCAAGATTGGCTAGAAGAATGAAGAGTTACTGTCATAGATGACCTACTATATATCAAAGAAGAGCAACGATAGGACGACCCACAAAAACATAAAGATGGAGAACATGGAGGGGACCCACCACCAGTAGCACAAGATCATAGCACAAGATCAACATAATTCTCCCAACCCTCCCCAGAATGATTCAAGTGCAACCCAAACAGGTCCAGTGGTGGGTGACAAGAGGAAGCAGACTTAGCATCCTGATGCAAGGCATAAGAAGAGGAAGGCACACAAAACAACAGGAATTGTCGGCCTTGACAATGATGATGAGGTTGATGTTGATGAAGATGATCAAAGTCAACTATGATAAATTTCCCTATATAGCTTTGTCAAAGTGAGATTTAGATTTATATACTGTTAAACATAAATATTTTAAACATAATGTCGATATATTTATATAATCACCTACCTTTTTGTATCTTTTTTCTTATGCTTAATAATAACAATAAAAGATACCCTCTTTTGTTCCTATATTCTTTAGAAAACCCTTTTGGTTTTGTTATAATGCTTATCATGTTAACAATAAAACCTTAAATTAAAATTCTCTATTTATTGAATTCTAATTGATATTTTGAATTTCATTTGAAAAGTGAATTAACCACAAGACTTACTTTACATCCACAAAATTCTCACAAAACTATAGACTCTACTTCACAAATGCCATTGCATTTTTTTTTTGTGTAAGGAACTTTATGATGACAAAACTTGATGTCCAAATAATTAAGTTTACATTTTTTTTCCATAGAAAAAAATCATATTTTATATATAGAATACAAAATACATTGTGTGAATGATCCACTATCAAAAATTGATGAGTGACCATATAATCCATAATATACAGCTCATAAAAAAGCTCTTCAAAAGCAAAAGGCAATAGTGTACTCATACCAACACAAAAAAGACATTTACATAGTCCATCAATAAAGACTTAATAAAATAAGCCTTCCAGAACAGTGTTCAAAAAAAGTTTGCAAGAACCAAGCCAACAAACTACTCCAAACAACACTAAAAAATGAGTGTATCCAAACATCAACAAATTACTTCTCCTTAGTAAAATTCCCAACTCCAAATTACTTCTCCTTAGTAAAAGTCCCAACTCCAAGAACCATAAGCTCATAAGAACTTAATGGTTTTTATGATATCTATTTTGTGATAATTTTCTTATGTATACATATGAATTCCATTTTTACTCATTTGGTGGAATTTTAGTGGTTCGTGGTGTCTTTAATTCAATAAAAAGAGGAGGGAGACGACATTTCCTCTTTATGGAAAATATATTCTTTATATTCATTTTCTTTATGGTCAAATTCTTTCATTTTCGAATACTTTTTCATTGTCTCCACACTTTAAAAATAAAAATATTTTTTTTGAATTTTTTTTTAGGTTATAGTTGTTGAGATATGCTCTTTCGAAAATCTGTTGGTCATGGTGTATATTTTTACTTTTCAATGTAAAAATTAGTTTTTATATATAAAAAAAGTAATTATTTAATTAAGTTTATAGACATTTTTATTTGAGATTTATCATGGACTACTATTTATGTTTTTTTATTGAAGGATGAGGATGAGACAAGTGTACTCTCCAGATTGATTTTATGACAATACTTCAAAATTCCAAATAAATAGTTATAAAAAATATATATATTTCTAGAATGGCTCTCTAGAAAATCTTTTGACAATAGATGTACATTTTCACTTCCCAATACAAAAACTAGTTTATATATATATATATATATATATATATAATGTCATTATTTAATTAGGTGGATATATGTATGGCATATGTTTTTTTCATCTATGGATGAGGATGAGACAAGTGTAATGTCTAAATTGTTAAAATAGTAGTTCAAAATTCTAAATAAACAATTATAAAATATATATAATAAACAATGCATGGAAGATAATTAAAAGAATGTGAAATAAAAAGAAATAGAACATAAAAAATAAGTGATACTTGATAAATGGATCAAGAGAAAAATATCAGTGATAACATGTAGTTAAGCATAAATAACTCACACTTAAATCATTTTAGCTAGAAAAATATAAAGAATACAAAAATATTTTTAAATTATTTTACATTTCACAACTATTTCTCAACTATTTGAATATGATACACTATATAGAAATGTTAGTTTTTTATATAAAAATAAAAACTAATTATTTAATTTGTAGCATTCGAAATGAGAGGTAGATATGAACAACAAATTGAGACAGGTGGTCAAGTTGAGCATTGAGATGGATTGTGAAACACAATATAATTGGAAATTAAGGTGTTAATAACTATTATTTAATATTAACAACTGCACAATTTAAAATTGCGATGGGTCTTTAGTGGAAAGAAGTAGCTCGTCCTTTGACCCAAAAGTAAAGGGGCATGAATCAAAATTATTCCAACCGCGTTGGATTGATACGGATCAATACCTGATTCAATGAAGCATGAACATTCGAATGTCAAAAGAGCGCAAGGACCGAGAAACCTTCTGAGGGAGAGACGAGGCACCAAATCAATTAATGGGAATAACAATTGTCTTTGGCTTCTGAGGCTCAGGCGGAGGCACCTTGGGCACAGTGACAGTCAGAACCCCGTCTTCACAAATGGCAGAAATCGCATCCAAATTGGCGTCAGATGGAAGCACGAATTTTCTGAAATACTTGGCCGGTTTTCTCTCCACACGAATGTATTTGGTATCCTCGTCGTTTTCTTCGCGCTTTCGCTTCCCCCGGATTGTCAGCACATTCTCATCCTCAATCTGAACCTGCAAACACACAGACACAGGAATTCAAGCAAACCTTCAGAATCGATTCCGGGTCGGATGAAAACGTCAGTAGACGCAAAAGAAAGAAAAGATCCAGAAACCGACCTTGATGTCGGAGTTCTTGACGCCGGGCATGTCGGTGACGAAGGAGTAGACCTTGGAGTTCTCCTTGATGTCCACGGCCGTGCCAGCGATCGCCTTCCTGTCGCGGATGTAACTCCGGGCGGGAGGGTTCAGCAGCTTTTCGAATTCGTCCGGCACCGACCTGAGCTCGTTTCCGTTACTAAACAGAGAATCGGAGTGAAGGACGTGCTCCAGAAAGGACTCCATTTTTGAACTAGAAGACTCAATTGACAGACAATCACGCATTCAGTTGGGCCGAGATTCACTGAATTACCGATGAATTGGATGGGCATTAAGTAGAGCAGAGTGGGACGGGCAGGAGGTTCTGGAAAGTTTGAAATAGCATGTTCTGGAGTTTGGGAGTTCTCTAGAAGCTCCGCGACTCTCGGTTTATCCATTCATTTTTAGTCTGTCAGATTCGACCACGTACTTTCTATACTTTTTTTAAATCAATATTTGAAACCCAGTCAAAAAATAATCAAAGACATGTTCAAACTTTGTGCATTTTCCAACTTCCCGTCCGCCCAACTCTTTTCGGAGTCCAGAACCTATAAAGTAGCCATTGTTTTAAGGAGGTGCAATAATATGTTGATAACGTGGTTGTTAGAGGGTAAATAAGAGGATAGAAAATGTAACATTAAAATGAGGTAGTGCAAGACTGAGATTAATAGCACAACAAAATGAAACACTTCAGTTTATCAAAAGATAAATAATAGTCCAACTCAAAATAAATAACAAGTTTATTGAACTTAACAATTTTACACAATAAAAAATATGGATTTTCAATTAACATCACATTATACAACGAACATGCAATGGCATGGGAGAAATTTTGCTCATAAAGAAAAGACTCCTATCTGTTGTTATCACTGTAAAGAAGGAAAAACATGTTTGATAAGAACACATGTATTCAAACATGGAACATATTGGGTCAGTTACAATATTGGATGAATTGCAGCAACTTCTAATCCATCAACGTGCCTTGAAGCAAAACAAACTTATCATTCAATTGGCCATCTCCATCATAACCACTTTCCTCTCAACAAAGACACTTCCCTCTCAGGAGATATCTGATGTGAAATGGAGATTCCATAAGTATTCTAATACCTCAAAGATCCTGAAAAATAGCTAATAGAATTTACAGCCTTTTAAATCTGTACTTGACTTCTTGAGATAATTATAGACATGAATGATCAATTTATAATGAGATGAAAAACATTTCAAAATGGATGCAATAGAGCTAAGCATTCACCTAGGATGTAATAGCTACACGATTTGAAACATTTCGAGATTCCTTGGCAGCCAATGTAGTGGGAAATGTCTTGATCGATACCTGACTTCTTGAAATGATTATAGACATCAATGATCAATTTATAATGAGAACAAAATCATTTCAATGATCAATTTGTAATGAGAACAAAATCATTTCAAGATGCTTCGTCTTGATATATATCCCCCATATACATGTTCATTCTATATTAGGATATATATCATATTCATCAACGCGGTTTCATTCTTTAATATATATCAATGTATTGATCAATCCCTCCAACTTTGAAGAACATCTAACTTCAAAACCAAGTCAAATATTTTACTTGGATGAGGGTATCAATAACAACAATTTTTCTTAAAAAATAATGCATGGAATACGATAGAGTTCAAATTATTAAGGGTGAAAATTGCCTCCTTAACTTGATTTCATATTTCAAAAACACAAGTCAAAAGATCCATGCACATCGGCTTCTAATTTAGAAGTAACAGTTCTAGAAAACAATAGACAATGAAGACATAACATACATAATACATGTATTTCTACATATTTCCCAATTGTTTAGATTCTTTAGATCCAATATTTTTCCATGCAGAATCTTTAGTACAATATTTTGCCAATATTGTACTTAATTTAAGTTAATGCAGAATTTTAAAATGGATACTTAAGCACAAAAATTAATGAAAAAGTTACTAAAAAATTTAACAACTTTAATTTAATTTTTTTTCATATGTACAATTAAATGTTAACATGTAATTAATTTTATGTGTATAAGATGGAAAAAAAACCCCCCCAAAAGACTAAAACCAACCTTTAGCAGTTCAAGATAAGGCCATGGCTCAGCAAGAGGTAGAAAGCAGCATAGTTACGGGTCAGACAAGGAGTTTAATATTTTCTCTGTCATAAATGTAAAAATAATTTGCATGTCTTTCAACTTTAACACTCTGTTTGTCACTGTGTTAAAGTTGGTCCTTGCGATGGATTTTCATTTCCAATATACATAGCATAAAAAAGTGAAACTAATACACGGTAATTTAAAAACAAATGCTAAATAGATCTCGTTTGGATCTGACTTATACTCGGACCTGTTGTGTCAACTATTGTCACTAATAGGAGAAGTTTGGCATAAGAGTTACTTTGAGAGGGAGAAGGTTAAAGTGGTATGAGTTTAGGTTAGATACAGACAACAACAAAACCCAATGACCAAGTGGCAAGATCTCATAAGGGTAGCAACAAGGATAGTCAGCCCAAATCACAAGTAGGCACCTTAAAAGGCATAGCTTCCTCTAGTAGACGAAAAACTACTATTGACCTACCATATAGGGTTTAAAATAGACATAGCTAAGGCGGCATAGGGCATCACAATGCATTGACAAGATAGGGGAGATTATGCACAACCATGGGCTAGTAAAAATATAGACAACCCATTAGAAAAAGGATAGACAAAGTCACAACCTGTTGGTAGAAGATAAGCACATTAATGGGAAAGACAAAAGGCATAAAAAAATACAAAAGTCTAGGCCTGTACTATCCAAATAGGAGGAAGCCCCCAAACAGAATACATCCATCTTCTAACAGTTCAAGGAAAGGTTAGGAAATGTTGAAGGGAGTGATGTGCATTGTATGACTGTTGTGACCTCCCTAGGTTGATAAGTGAATGTGTATTCCCTAAAGGGTTTGGTAGTAGCATGACCTAGCTCAACAAGGTTAGGCATAAATTTCAAACATGTGAACAAGGCCATGTTTCAAAACTGACAACCAATAAAAGTGAAAGGCTATGTATGGGAAGCTAAAGGAGGTCACGTTCTTAAGCCATTTCCAGGAGAAGAAGGCACAACACCAATGGATCAGCCCTTAGAGGGATAACAAAGGTCACTACCCAGCCCTAAAGGCATACACAATCACTTCCTAGTCAATAGAAGGCCACAAACAAATTTTAGCAACCAGATAGGAAGGCATGTATAAGAAGGTTACAAAGGGATCTATTTTTTTGTGTTGGGAGGAGAAATACAACCGTTAGAGTTAGAGGAATCTTTGAAGGAAGATGATATATTAGAGGTACATGGATAGGAAGGTCCCCAATGGTTTCTTAAAAATTCCAAACACAAGGCCATAAATCATTTGAAAGTCCAGAAATGTTGCACAAGATAAGCAGATTAATGGGCAAGTCAAAAGGCATCCAAAAACTTAGTGTTTAGGCTTGTACTATACAAATAGGAAGCATCCCCAAATAGACTACATCCATCCTCTAACCATTCAAGAAAAGGGCAAGAAATGTTGAAGGGAGTGATGCGTAGCTTATGGATGTTGTTACCTCCCTATTCTGTGAAGTGAATATGTATTCCCTAAAGGGTTTGGCAGTGGCATGACCTAGTTCAACAAGGCTAGGCATCAATTTCAATCATGTGAACAAGGCCACGTTTCAAAACTGGCAACCAACAAAAGCGAAAGGCTATGTATGGGCAGGTAAAGGAATTCAAATTCTCAGCCCATGGCCAGCGGGAAAAAGGCACATCACCCACGGCTCAACCCTTAGAGGGCCAACAAAGGACACAGTGCAGCCCTAAAGGCATACACATTCACTTACTAGTCAGCTGCATAGAAACCAAAATAATGCAAACCCTGCTATGTACAAACACCAAACCCTATTCCTGTAAATTGGTTGAATGCAATTTGCTTGTGCGAACCCAAGTACTACAAAGCATGTGAATCCGCTCTACCTATGAAATCGTTGGCAGTTTGAGATCACCAAAATGAATGTCAATGAAAAACACAATGAATGCACAAGGGAGGGGCGATGGATTAACAAAATGTCAAGCGACCCCCATGAATGTGTTATGTGAAAAAATACAATTCCATCTTATATTCCTGTGGAGTCCGTCTACCCAATGAAAGTATTGAAGGGCAATTAGATGGTTGAGGCATTAGTATTTGTTACATAACCCCTTAGTGCGGTCAACAAAAAAACTCAAAGAAAGCTATCTATCACCTACAGTTTGGGGTTTAGTAGGTTCAACTCTATTGCGAACAAGATGACAAGTAACAGGCCAAGGAGAGTCCATTGGATCAAGAGAAGAACGATATGAAATGAGGGTAGACTACCAGAGGAGAAGAAGAAACCATGGTGCGAAAAGAGCCCACCGAAGAAGTGGAATAAACCGTCAGGGTGTGGGGAAGAAGCGGCCGGAGAAGGGAAAGAAACTGTGGGCTTTAAGAATTCCAAACAAAGCAGCCAAAGAGCCTAAAGGACACGATTCGACAAAGCAGGAGGACATGTGTGGAATTCGGGTTGGAGGAAGGAAGGATGAATTCTACAATGGTATCAAAAAACACCCCAGGGTTTAAAACACATGTCATGGCCCACTCCAATATCATAAAGAAACCTAGGCATCAAGGCAAAGCAAAAGTAACCTTGGGCATTAAGCAAAAGAAAGCTCATAAAGCAAAAGAGCAGCAAACAAGTCTACAATAGATAGAGAAGTAGATCTGATTTTCTCTCTTTCCTAGGTGCCACCTACAAATGGAGGAGTGAAAGCTAAACGTAAAATGTGTAAAACCCTTCTAGAAAATTCTCTTATGTAATCCCTAAGTTGTAGGATAGTTACTAATACAATAAAATAAAGATTAGGTTGATTTAGAATAGCGTACTAAAGGTCATATGGTTAGGCTTAACATTACTTTTGACGTACGATCCAGGGTTTAAGACATATATGCATAGACATGGGAAAAGCATAAGAAAGACAACACAAAGGAAAAAGGATTCAAACATGAAAAGCTTGTCAGGAGAAGATAACCACAATCATGTTCAAACCAAAAGGCAGACAAAAAAAATGCTAGTCTAGGTATGTAGTACCCATGAGGAAGCACCCCCCAAACAGAGTACAACCAGTGTGTTTTACTTCAAGTTAAGGGCATAGACTTATAGAAGGGAGACAAAAGAATACTTACAGATTAGCAAAGGCCTTTGCTATGTTCTCTCTCTCAAGGTATGTAGACATTTTTTTGTATGTTAACAAGAAAATCCAAATTGAAGATGGTAGTTGCATAAGTAAAAGTTATTTCCAACATGTATATATTTATGCATTAATTGATCTACTTCATACTTATGTTTTAATTGTTTGACTTAAAAGATCTAAAATAGATAAATAAACGACCTTAATAGTATAGTTACATTAAAAACAAATACCAAAAACCTTAGCAGAATAATTTTTAAAAAAAGGTTAATTACTTTAAGTCAATGAAGAAATAATAAATGGGAATTGGATAATTAATCATTAAAAGTAATTTCAGTACTACATATTATAGTAGACGTATGCTAAAAAAATATAAGAAGAACATAGATATTTTATGTTAGTTGTTTTTGAGATGTAAAAATATGTGTTTACATGTAATTATATTTAATTTGACAATAACTCATTTTTAAGATACCATGAAAATAAATGTTTAAGAGACCTTCAAATGCCCCTCTCCCAACAAAAGAAAGTTATTTAAGGCAATGCATTTTATGTGTAAAAAGGTTCATGCCAAATCAACAAACAAAAAATGACTATTATGTTTGGATGTCTCCTTTATAAAAGTAGAAAATAGGGACTACCTCTTTCTCAAACCAAGAAAAACAAACTATAACCTATTTATGAAGAACAAGTTATGACAATTTTTTTACTACACGAGTAAAAGACTAACAAGGCTGGTTGATAGCTTCAGATAAGAGAAAACTTTTTTCATCCTCATTTGTGCATTTTTTTTTTGCTTAATGATAAAAAAATCCATCTCTCAAGGTTGGAAGGCATAAAGAGTGCTGATGAGGTGGTTACATGCAATGTGTATTACTTAGTTATCAATTTCAACGTAGCAAAGAGGCATGCTCGTGAGGTGGTCACATGCAATGTTGATCAATGGATTATCGAAAGTGATGAAGGGAGTGACGTGAAGATTATGACTATTGCGTCTCATTCAAGGAAGACAACCACCAAAACAAATGGTACAATGAAGGAACTGAGTGGGAACTGGAGTGGATGAGACTACAATACCAAAGACGAAGTGGTTTTGAAGAGTAGTGCAGGAAACCCTCACTATGGAAGTGAAACAAATGGTACAATGAATTAGGAACCGAGTGGGAACCGAAGTGGATGAGACTACAAGATCAAATATGAAGTGGTTCTGATGGGTAGCGCAAGAAACCCTCACTATTTTTACAGTGCAACACAAGATATTTTATTAAGATTCCTTTATTGTGAATATAGTTTTTTTTGGTGAATTCGAGTGGGAACTGGAGTGGATGTGACGAATTCCTAGTGGCAGGCTCGTGAGATGAACAGTGTTTTATGCGGCAATAGGAATGTTCGAAAAAATGGGGCATCTTTGCCATTTTAGCGGAGACTTGTCTGTATTGTGTATGCATAATATGAGGAGAAAGGGCATTCCCTCGAGGGCTATGGTGTGGCATGATAAAGCTCAAAAAAATTCATGCATCAAATTCAAACATGCCAAGAAGGGCATGTTTCAAGTATGCCACTTGGAAATCACAAAGAGGGCACAAAACAAGTTTACTAGGGCCAAACAAACAGATGTATAAGAATCCTACAATGAGGATTCAAAGACAGCCTTAAAATGGGACCACACAGAAGGTAAGGAGGCAGACAAAGCCATGTATAAGCAGCTTACAAACATGAGGAAAAAACAACCTTAAAAGCAGCCCAGGGCCTCTTGAAGTCAACTGAATCAGATGAAGGATGCTAAGGACACACGTCAACAAAGCAGGAGGAGTGCAGGAGGACACACGCGGAAGGCAGATTGGTGGAAGGGACGACAAATGCTACAATGTTCTCAAAAAAGACTCAAGGGGAAAAACACATGTAGGCGTAACAAGCACAATAACACAACAATTTTTTTTTCAATTCATGTCATGTAGTTGCACACTTAAACCACATTGTGTTTGGATATCGATCCATGTGAAATTCAGGGGAAAGTTTTAGCAAAAAACAGGAAAAACTATTTGTAATACTCATAATAGTTCGTTGATTAGATGATCTAGCATCTAGATTCTATGTCATGGTAGAAATTTGGAAGTAGAGAATGTTCAAGTCATTATAGAAAAATCCATAGAAAACAATATTATTGTCCAATAATGTTGGAAGTTGGGCAGTCTATTTGGTCAACAGATGTTTTGTAGACATTGAACAGGCTCATAGTTGTAGCTATGTTAGCAAGTATGCAAATTCAGAAAAAGTAATTTCAAAGTACATAGAGTATTTACATGGGAATCATATTATAGGTTTGTCCTATCCAAATAGGAAGAAACCCCCAAACAGACTACATCCAACCTTTATTAGTTCAAGCAAAGGTCAATAAATGTTGAAAAGAGTGGTGTGCAGGTTATGAATGTTCTGACCTTCCTAGACTGGAGAGTGGTTGTGTATGCCCTCTAGGGTTGGGTCATGGCATGACCAAGCTCAACAAGTGAAAACATCAAGTTCGAACAGGGAAAGAAGGCCACGTATCAAGTCTTCTCTCATCTCAATGGAAAGACCTTCAAATTTTTGTAGTTCTTCTGTAAGACTATGTATCGTTACATCAATCTATGGATCTCTTTACTTGATGGATACAAGTATTACAAATTTATTAAGATAAACAATTAAAAAATTCTTCTTCATAAAAAACCTATATAAATTATCTATACATTTTTTAAAAATGTAGATCATCAATATAAAAAACATTTTGAACTACATGCTTGGAAATCCCAAAGCAATGAGACTATATACTCAAAATTACAACAAAGCCTATAGTAAAGAATTATTTCAAACAAATATGTGAATATAGTTTCAAATAATCTTTTAAAATCAAACCACACTTTGCTTGATCAACATTATAAAAAAAAATACATAGATAGATGTCCTAAAAGGTCTATTTTCACTTAAATTTTTACATTTTCTAACATTTAAATATTCTTATCATTTATGAAAGGTCTACTTTTACTTAAATTATTAAGTGTTCTAATTTTTTTTTATTTACAAAAACGGATAAAATTTTGATTAAAGACTGGCAAAGAGGCTGCCAGGGCCCTTACAATGCTTATTCAGGATAATTATCTTAAGCTTCATCTCCAAATACACGTGGCTGAAACATGGCTGGCCCAAGTCTTCCTGTAATCTGCAATAGCTGAGTTGTTGCATGCTAGGGGAACCTTGGCGTTAGGGAATCAGATGGTTTGATATTTCTGCATTGACTCTTCGCTGGCTCATGTTCAAGGAGGTGCCCCGATTGGCCTCAGTATCCGCTAGGTTGTTGAGATTCCTAAGCACGTGGTAAGCCTTGTGAGTGCTGAAATGCGTCAGAAGGAGAAGGAATTTCTTGTATGTTTGACCAAGATTGATGTCCGTTGGCCCTTTCTTAGTATTTAACGCCTTAATCATAAGCCTGGAGTCGCCAAATATAGTGATCTTTTGGATGTTCAGCTTCCTTGCTTGGTTTAGACCTTGCCACAGCGCCAGAAACTCAGCTTGATTGTTGGAGGCATGTCCAAGACCCCATGCGTATGACAGGTGCAGCTTGCCAGAGGGATCGAGGATAATGCCGCCCCCTCCAGCTTGACCAGGATTCCCTTTCGAGGCCCCGTCAAAGAAGAGGCACCATTCATCAAGGGCTGACCTCCACTTGATAAATTCCTGTTCATCCAACCTGATTTCCCAGTTTAACTTCTGAGGGGGATTTAGAGCTTCCATGGTTTGCTGGTTCAGGTTGAGCTCCTTAAGCCAGCGGTCTTCATCGGGAGTGAGATTGGGCGAGTTATTGATGGAAGGATTAGAACTAAGCGCTTCTGCCATCATAGTCTGGGCTTTCACAGCAACTTGAGGAGGAAGTTTGCTTTCCTCTTTAAAAATTCTTTTGTTCCTCTCCAACCAGATTTTCCAGCACAGGAATTTGGGAGTCCACATCCACGCTAGCTTGAGGAGGTTTTTCTTGCTCAGGATGAAGGGAGAGAGAGAATTCCAGTTGCTTATGAATTCCTTCACTGAATTTGGCAGTCTGTCAGCAATAGAGCCTATCATAATTCTCCATACCTCCTTAGTAAACTCGTAGCTGATAAAGAGATGCTCAGCCGTTTCTTCAGCATGATTGCACAAGTAGCAGCATGAAGGCCCTTCCCAGCCTTTCCTTTTGAGATTATCGCTGGTCATGATGCTGTTGTGGAGAAGAGTCCAAATAAAGATGTCTATTTTGGGAATGGAGGGGAAATTCCACAGATTTTTCCACGGTGCTGGGTTTGGAGGGACCCAAGGAGTTTCAACGATGGCAGCGTAGCCAACTGCAGCAGAGTAAATTCCAGTCCCTGAACCCCAGCCTTGTTTGTCTTTTGATTTGGCAGAGTGGGGTGATTTCCTTTGCAAAAGGCCCAACAGCGCTGAAGCTTCGTCCTTGAGATCTTCTGGATAGTCTCCAAGACTCCAATTCGCCCAGGATTTGTGGTCATCATTATTCCAAATGGAGATGTCACACAGCGTGGTGCGATTGTTAGCCAACAACCACGATTTGATGTTCTCCAGGTCGTTGAGCTCGTTGAGAGGCTGATCTCCCAGGATTAAGTCATCCCATATTTTAATTTTAGCACCATTTCCAGGAATCCACGTAAGCTTTGGAATGAAGTGAGGGATGGCTCTTTTACACATCGTGAAAATTGGGGAGCCTTTCTGCGTTTTAGTGGGATTTTCCAGGCATATCTACCTGTCACCTTTGAAGTATTTCTTCTTAAGAATTTGTTTGCTCCAAGTTCTCTTTCCAGTAATGAAATTCCAGAGGATTTTGCCACCCATGGAAAGATTTTGGATGGTCACGTTCCTTATTTGAAGACCCCCTTCCATTTTTGGTTTAATTACCTTATCCCAGCGCACCAGATGGATCTTCTTCTCACAGTTACGACCTCCTTCCCACAGAAAACGATGGAGCAGCTCATTGATTTTATTGGTTATCGTTTTGGGAGCTAATAAAACAGAACATTGATAAATTGGCAGGCTAGTGAGGACAGAGTTCATCAAAACAACCTTACCTGCTTTGTTGAGCCAGTTTGCTCCCCAGGCACGGATTTTGTTTTTTAGTTTGTCCAGTAGAGGAAGCCAATGGGCAACTTTGGGGGTAGCTCTAAAAATTGGAATGCCCAGATAGCTGAAGGTATCCCAAGTTGCATTGCTTTCCATTCCAAGAATCCTAGAAATCTCCAGCATTTCTAGCGGTGAGCAGTTCCAACGAAAAATCTTACTTTTGTTGTAGTTTATTTCACTTCTAGAGCTGCTTCTGTAGAGGTCCAGCTCAGTTTTGAAGTTCCTGGCCGTATGAAGGTTGGCAGCTCCCAGTAAAAGGGTGTAATCCGCGAACTGTGCGTGGTTTACCTCCTTGACCTTTGGGACAATTCTGATGCCTGAGAGGGACCTGTTTTGAAGCCTTCTGTTCAGCTGGAAGCTAAGAACGGAGGCTTGAATGAAAAAGAGAACAGGGGAGAGAGGGCAGCCTTGCCGTAATCCTCTTGAAGCCTAGAAGAAATTGGTGGGCCTTCCATTGACTAACGAGGCAATCCATGGGGCTGAAATGCAGGCTTTGACCCACTCTATGAATTTCTGACTGAACCCAAAGTTCCTCATGGCTGCAAACAGAAAATCATGCTTGACTCTGTCAAAGGCACTGGCCAAGTCCAGCTTAACTACCATACCTTTCTCTTTTTTCCTGTAGCTAGTGTGAATGGCTTCTTGGACTAAGATAATATTGTCCAGGATCTGTCTTCCTCTCACAAACCCACCTTGATTTTCCGGGATTAGTTTAGGCAGAATTCTTTTGAGTCTGTTGGCCATGATTTTAGTGATGACTTTATAACCCGTATTACAGAGGGAGATAGGTCTGAATCTACAAAATTTCTTGGCACCTTTTTCTTTTGGAATGAGGGCCAAGAAGGAGGAATTAGTGCTGCCGCCTAGCTTGGTATAATTTTTGAGCCTTCTTGACCATTTTGAGCAGGTCATTTTTTATGATGTCCCAGCAAGCAACGCAGAACCTGGCAGTGAAACCATCTGGCCCTGGAGCTTTGTCCGGGTCCATTTTGAAGAGGGATTTCTTGATTTCCCAAATGTTGATAGGGCTGTTCAACAATATGTTGTCATCATCATTGACCAAGCTTGGTATCTCTGAAAGAGGGTAATTATTCGGGTCCGCTGGGTTCAGGTCCGGGGCTGAATAGAGATTTTTGTAAAAGGAATGGGCTTCCTCCTTGATGCCATCGAAGTCCCTTATGACTTGGTCATGCATTTGAATTTCACTTATGGAGTTGTAGTTTTTTCTGGCTTGGGCTTGCTTGTGAAAGAACGAGGTGTTTTTATCTCCAACTTGGAGCCAAAGCATTCTGGATTTGACTCTTCAATATGTTTCCTCTTCTCTGCAAGCTTTATGGTACATCCTTTGAAGCTTAGCTTCCCGGTTGATCAGATCAGGAGTGACTGGAGCTTCTTCTAAGGCCATTTGGTGTCTTTCTAGGGCCTTCTGAGTTCTTATCCTTTCAGCCGTGGGAGAGCTTAGGCCTTTAGCCCAAGCTTTTAGATCAGCCTTGAGTCTTCTAAGCTTTCCTTCCCAGACAAAGAAGGGGGAGCCATACACAGGTTGCTTCCAGGAATCGGACACAAGATCAAGGAAACCTTCTTGAGTGACCCAGATTGGGCTGAACCAGAAGGGGATCGGACCAAGCTTTTCCCCACGTGACGAGGAGAGCGAAATGGGTTTATGATTAGAGGTGTAATGCGGGAGAATATTGGAGGTCGCCATAAGGCCTAGGGTTAGAAAGGAGGACTGAATAAGGAAGCGGTCAAGCCGAGCAACTATATGTCCCGGTCCAATTCTTTTATTGGTCCAGGTGTACTTCCCCCTGTCAGGAGGGATATCTTCAAGCTCCCAATCCATCATCAAGTCTTCCACCCACTCTCTTGCCGGATCCCGGACTAAGGATCCCCCTTTTCTTTCCGCCAGAGCAAGGGTTACATTTAAATCTCCAGCCACTACTAAGTTTTCAGTATTGTGTTGATTGAGAAATAAATTAACAGAGTCCCAACACTCTTTTTTCTTAGCAAGGGAGACAGGTACATACATGTTAAAGAGACTTACAAGATGACCAGAGTCTTTGTGAATCAGCTTGGTAAATAACTAGTGAGTGGTACCTTCTTCTTCGATTAGATCGAGCTTTGCAGAGTCCCAGAACGTAGCTAAACCTCCCGAGGCTCCTCTTGCGCTCACAGCCCTACCTAGGCCTTTCTTCCAGAACGAGTTGCTAGCTCGGAGGAGAACGTCCTCCTCCATTTTCGTCTCCTGGATTAGGAGGACTTCAGGCCTTGATGCTCTTACTAAATCTCTTATTGCTTCTTCCTTTAGTGTGCTGCCTAGTCCTTTGCAGTTCCAGGAGACGAATTGCATTATTTTCCTGAGTGAGAGGGATGGGCCTCTTTCGAGGTCTTCCCTAGCTTCATCCCCGATCTAGTATTCATCATTTCTGGTATAGTGTGCTGAGATCCTTGAACCACATCCTTGTAGGACTACTCTTCTCTTCTTTTCTTCTCGGTCTTCCGTCCTCGCTTTGGCTGGTCTGGTGAGCCTGAAAGACTGCTTGCTTCAGTGTCTCCTTCCTCAGAGGATTCAGCTCTTGTTTCTGAGCCCAAGCTAATATGTTCCTTTGACTGACTAGAAACAACAAACTTTGGGATTGGGACGATTGGGTCTTGTGACGCCCATGTTTCTTCCTCTTCTAGGGCGAGTATGGGGGATTGAGTTTCATTGGTAGGTTCCTGGCGACTAGGTTTTGAGCTGCCAACCGTTGGGGGTTCCTAGGCCATTTTCTCCTTGCTTTTGGCATTGGTAGCGGTTCTACTTTTCTTTACTCCTTCGGCGTCTTCTTTCCCAGCGGCCAGTTTGGGACAGTGCCTTTGGAAGTGGCTGTGCTCCTGGCAGTGCCTGCACTTGAAGGGTAGGTGCTCGTAGTCCAGTTTTTGATAGTGGGTCCAGAATCCAACGGTTAATTTAACTGCCTCAGGAAGGTCGGCTTCAAGATCAACTTCAACGCAAATTCTGGCACAGGTATATTGTCCCTTGTTATCAGCTTTGTCTATGAAGCGGCCGCTTTCGTTCCCTATTCTCTGCAGTGATTCAATATCCCAGCAATGCACCGGAAGATTGGGAAGCCTAACCCATACCGACACTTCTTTGGGTAGATCAACTGAGGGGTCGAAATCCGGAGTCCATTTGTTCAGATATAGCCCCTGCGTTCCCATGAAATAGGGGCCATTTCTGAAAATTAGGTCCCTGTCTTCTTCTGAGATGAATTCAAACACAAAGAACCCTCTTCCGACAGGGTAGCAGGTTACTCCGTGTTTCAGGTTGGGCTTCCAGTTTCTCTGTATCCAGTCATCAGTCGTCTTGGTGGAGGGCCATAAACCCATAAACTGGCCCACTAGACCTTGCTTAGCCAGAGCCAAAGCTATCTTCATTGGTTTTTCTTCAGGAAGAGCAATCTCAGGAATTTCCTCCAGCTTCTTAATAAATTTTGGAATCACAGGGATAGAGGGCTTCTTGCCTCTGCTAAGGAACCTCCGGAAGGCATCCTCGTCCGAGCATGGAGTGGGGGGGGGCGGCCTCCCCTCCCCCAGGCGCCGCCATCTCAGAACAAAGCAGCTCAAACCCTAGGTCGAGCCGTTCTCATCCTTCACGCGTAGCAGCAACAGCGATCGCATAGTATATTAATTTTTCTAATTATTATGAAAGGTCTATTTTCACTTAAATTTTTTAGTTTTCAAACATTTAAATATTTTAAAATGTTATTATATTAATAATATATGTATATTTTACTTTTATGAAATGTTATTATATTATAGTAATAAATTCTTTTATTAATATATATATATTCTTACCTTTTATGAAATGTTATTATAATAATAAATAAAATATTCTTTATCAATGTGTACTTCCAGGCATATTATATTTTATCACATATTACTACTATTCTTGACTCTATGAAATTACTACTATATTATGCTGGACACTCCAAAAGACGGTCCTTTCCTTTATCTTTTTATCAAGGCATTAGAAAAAGGCATTTCAGCTTATCATACATCTAGCAAAAAGCAGAACACAGATCACTGAAACAAAAAAGAAGGTATTGTAACTAAGCATTGTCGGGAAAATTGCTTCATTCGGCTTAAGGATTATTGGTCGAATATGAAGGCTCTTGGTTTAGAGCCTATAAACACCTCCATATTGTTCTTGTTCTTCCCGTTCTAACTATCTACTACGAAATGAAACATAAATCCTTCCCACTTAGAACCATATATTAAACATAAATATTTCTCGCTCACAACCATCTATTGCAGAAACATCATTATAATCTAACCAAACACAACATAAATCCTTGCATAAACACCATTTTACTTTTAAAGAACACTATCATGACGAGCCCAACACAATAACAAGATTTTTATTTAATAACAAATAGCAATTAAGTTTACTATTAATTTAGTTGCAATACAGCTGAAATACATAACAAACCTATTACTGTAACTAATATCATTATAAGACATACCTGTGCCTATTCCTATGCCTATGCCCATGCCCGCACAAAAGCTATGAATCTACAAATTACAAGGACTCCAACTTTCATCAGCAGCCATGATCTTTAATTCCCAAATGGCTGCTCATAAATACCCAAAAGTGAAGATTGATTACAAATCACAACTACATTTTCATCAGCAACTATGATCTTAAACACCCAAATAGCTGTTCTTAAAGGAGTAAACTTTCTGCCCGACCATTTACACCGATCGGACGACCTGGCTCACGTGAGCTGTTACATAACGCGTTGCTGGTCGTCCGATCGGTGCAAATGGTCGGGCAGAAAGTTTACTCCATTCTTAAATTCCCAAAACTGTTAACTGTTTGCAGCGTCATTGTTGATGAGGGAAAAAAGTGATGAGATAATCAGCTCTAGAGCATGTAACTAAGCTCTGGGACAGGCATTTTTAAACAGACGAATATGCACAGAATTTTAATAAATTAACTAATAACAAGTTTACCTATGGTGAATTACTATTAGTTAGAGTGACGACGAAAGGAATAGTAATTTTTAACCCTTCAGCAAAATACGTCTATCGACATAATTATTAGTAAATTTAAATATTATTTTTTAATTTTTTTAAAAATATTTATTAAATTCTATTTAAAATGATAAAAAATACTAAAAAATTATCTAACTTCTAAACCAGTCATATAAATTTTAATAAAATGCATACACTAAATAGAAGTCAAACAATCAAAGCCAAGTTCAAAATTTAAACATTGTGGAGCCTCGCCATAAAGTGGTCCCCAAAATGATTTCTTAAAAAAATAATAATTTGCCATGCTTCCCCATAAAGTGGTCCTTAACTCTTCCTTAATTACGCCGTAAGGTGTTTCAACAAGTGGAAACTACTCTCCGAATTTAATGTTTTTTTGTTTTTCATCCGTCGATATTTTCGTCCGACGATTGGGGTGATCTACGTCATTGATTTTGATCTGATCTTGATGTGTTGCTGATTTTGATCTAGCATTTCTGTTAATTGAAAGGATGGCCATTTAAACTGGTACCTGCTCCCTTAAATGCAGGTCAATCCATGCCCTACCGACACTCTTAGGTGGTGATGCCTGCTTCCATCTACCTCTGGGCGACTTCAATTCATATTCGTATTTGTCTCCTTGAATGTTCGTCGCAGTTGCCTTCCATTTACAGTAGCACAGGCACCACATTCTGCGGTACAGAGGTTTGGATTTCAGTAGTGGAGCAGTATCATAGCCCCATAGCAGCACATTTTGCAGCAGAGAGGTCATCTTCCAACATTTTGATTGTGCTTCCAACTTTTACACGCTAAATTGAAACTTCGCGCTCCACGAAAAATCACCACAACAATCACCAAAACAAGAAAAATCTGGAATTTATTTGTGTTATTCTTGCACAACAATTTTCAGTCCAATACCTGTAACCAATTACGAGTCAGCCCATCCACTATCATCGTCGTCACATGGATTACAATAACCCAAATCAATGTCAGTGATTTGAAGTCCAAAATCATAAACAACCCTTGATTTCCAATCAGAGGGAAGCACAGAGTTTCTAGACCACAACCATTTTCCATCGTGCTTGCTGGTGACCACAAATCAAAACTGGAGAGCACCCCTTGGTGGCTTCTGTATGTCCCAAACTACGCCATGGTTGTGTGTCATGTAATGCCAACTAGAAGTACCCACCTACAAACACATTACAATTTAGAAACTAATTATTACTACATCACATGAATTCAGGGTTCTCTTATAAATTCTCTAAACGCAGTTTCACAAATAAATGTCATCGATTAATTTACCTGAGCTACATCCACGATGACTATGTTCGTCTGGCCTCCTTAGTATAGGAATTGCATAGCAAGATAGTATGGATACTCACTACTTTTGTCCACCTTTACCACCATATTCTGACCCTTGTACTCGCAAGGGACCTTGTCCACATTACTCCATCAACTTTCTTTCTTATGCTACAATTCCATCGTGATTCAAGTTTTATGCATAAATATTTAAGAAATTATACTGCAAGTTCTATATATTTGTAGAAATTTTGTCCAACATACAAACTCTAGCTTGATACAGAATAAGATTCCAACAAAAATACCAAATAGTTAGTAGGAAATGCTATGTATACCTTGTATATTTGATATCTATAATCCCTCTCTTGAGAAGCTCAAGACCCTTATCTGCAATTGCTATCCTTGAGAATGTGTTTCAGGATACTACAAAATTTGTTTGATTTTTCTGTGTGAAGTTCGCCACCACTATTGTCGCCCCAGACTTGCTGCATAATTTGGGATCAGTGCATCTCATCTGCAAATCCAACCACCTTATAATACAAACATCATTTCCCTTTTCTTCAGCATGAAAACAGTAATTATTGAAACATGATGAGAAAACTGCAAATCACCTCACAGAAAGCGGGTATGGTTTTTATGCTAGGCCGTATGCAGTAGGTATTCATGGTGTGCTACGCTCTGCAAAATGAATTGTATAATCCCTCTCTTGAGAAGCTCAGGGCCCTTATCTACAATTGTTGTCCTTGAGAACGTGTTTCATGATACTACAAAATCTGTTTGATTGTTCTGTGTGAAGTCCGCCACCACTATTGTCGCCCCAGACTTGCTGCATAATTTGGGATCAGTGCATCTCATTTGCAAATCCAACCACCTTATAATACAAACATCATTTCCCTTTTCTTCAGCATGAAAATATTAATTATTGAAACATGATGAGAAAACTGTAAATCACCTCACAGAAAGCGGGTATGGTTTTTGTGCCAGGCCGCATGCAGTAGGTATTCATGGTGTGCTACGCTCTGCAAAATGAATTGATGTAACTACACAAAATTGATGAGAAAACTGCAAAGCACCTCACAGAAAGTGGGTATGGTTTTTGTGCCAGGCCGCATCCAGCTTTCCATATGGGGCTGCATGCAGTATGGTTTTTGTGCCATCTGGGCGGACACGCCTCATATACATGCTTTCTAAGAATGAACATGTGATAAGAGGTGGTGTAGCGCATAGATAATTCGGCATGTATTAGCAATGCAACATTTATTTCGAGCTACACTGCACACACAATCACCAACCTACTGTATTTAAGACGTTAAAGTGGAGTGTGCATGTGGTGGCGAGCTTTGTCATGGCGGATGATATAGAATCTCATGTCAATTTGAAACAAACAACCTTTAAGGAAATCCTACAAGTCCATTTTCTTTACATTTGCTAAGACGATTACTCAACTATCTGAAGCGCTTTACAAATCCATTCAAATTATATCATAGGTTTCTGTGCAGTAATAGTAAATTTAGCCTGCATGCTGTACCTGTACCTGCATCGTCCACTGTGTTGTTCTTTCAAAACTGTGAAGGTGAATCAATTTCCATCCTATCCCATGTAGATTTCTATCATGAATTCAGAGATATAAGAACACATGCAAGGATTTATACAGATATATAGAAGGATTTATACATTGATTTGAGGTGTTTAGAGATTTCAATGGCAAGTGTGAGGATGGTGTTTGGAATCCTTTTGATGATTGCAGCAGCATTTTGTGATGTTGTGTAAGGTCTGGGAATGAATTGGGGTACAATTTCCACGCACCCACTTCCTCCATACATCGTAGTGGAGCTGGTGAGAGACAATGGTATCAAGAAAGTGAAGCTGTTTGATGCAAATCTTGACACCATGAGGGCTCTGGCACTCAGCAACCTCGAAGTCATGGTGGTCATTCCCAATGAGATGCTCGAGGTGTTGACCCTGGATTCTCAAGCTGCTGATGACTAGGTTGCCAGAAATGTGACAGATATACTTTTCCTGGTGGGGTTAATATCAAGTAAGACGTCCCATATTTATCATTGAATCTCGTTTGTGTTTAATTTTCAAAGCTGTGTTTAAACTGGATTGAACATGTGGGTGCGTAATTGTTGGGCTTGTAAATAATGGGTCTTGAGTTTTATCCATTAAGGTAATACCATTTCTCAGCTCTGAACTACACATGATTTATATTTTTGAAGCAGATAGTAAGTACCGTATTAGGAAATATTTGCGAGTATGTGTGTATTTCTAATTTGAACTTTCATCACCCACTGTACAGTCTTGCATTCTTGTTTTTATTTCAAGTTCTTGAAACCATTCTTGTATATCTTTTGGCCCTTATATGATCCACTTCTGCATTCCAAACACCCTTTCTCTATGTAGGTGTGGCTTCTGCTGAATGTAAAGGTAGTTTTTGATCCCTTGTAAGTAGATTATATCAGTTTTTGGACTGGAAGGTTTTACAGATCTTACAGTCTTTAGTTTCATGATACAACAGTTCGCAACAAAGTTAGAGTGTTAAGAAGCTTCATACATCCAAAGTACGGGGCATATAATATATATATAAGCTCATATAAGCTCATTTGAGTTATACAGTGAAACTACTATCCAATATATATATATATATATATGGTCCCTGAGTAGGAGAAAGATTAAAAAGAGTTAGTCTAATAAAGTTTTCATGGTAGTCATATAATTGCTTTTGTCAAATTAAATACTTCTTCAGACCATATATATGATTATGAGTGGAAAGAACACATTCAGGACTAGCTGTCACACCATTTTTTCCCTATCAAATTTCAAATCCCCTTATACTTTTTTTAGGATGTGGAGTAGACTTTTTTTGAAGAATGTGGAAAGCTTATACGTCACATAAACGAGAATTCTAAGTGCAGGATGGAAGATGATGGGTTCTGATAGAATCAGGACTGAGATTGCATGAGATATAAACTACATATGATAACTGAGATTGTGTCTTTCTACACTGTTCCTCGATCCCATAAATATTTTTTGAAATGGACAATTTCGGGACCAAAACTTGCAAAGTAGAAAAGTTATTGGGTTGTTGGTTTGCCATTCCACACTTCCGGTCACTGTTCTTGTCACAAGTGTCAAATATTTTATGATTCGTACGTGAACGAGTCTTTATAATTGTTTACAGCGCTGTGGTAATAAGATTATTGATTATTGTTTCTAATTTTATTTTGATGATAATGGTATAGTAAAACTTTAATCATACATTTTGGGCATTAAAACTAGATGGTAAACCTAGCTTAGCTTAGCTTGCAACACGACATTGTTATTGCACCCCTAGGTACAATTGCTAGTTTAAAAAAAATGGAATGGACATGTGCTTGGAGAAATATTGACGGTATCACACTATGACGGTTGGAATTTCATTTCACCTCTTCTTTTCAAGCTAAACTTTTTTTTTAAACTATGAAATTTTATTAAAAATTACTTTTAAATAATGATTTTTTTGATTACAAAGCTTAGTTTTTTATTAAAATAAATTTTTAATTATGAAATTTTATTAAAAAATACCCTTAAATATTGTTTTTTTTATTAAAAAGTTTAGTTTTTTATTAAAAGATTAAAAACACTCATTTATCTGTATTTTTATTTTATTTTATTATTATCCGAAGGTCACAAGATCAAATCCCACCCAAAAAAGTAAAAATCAAATTTTAACCACCTTACCAATACACATATTTTAACTACCCTTCAAACTTAGCACAAGAGTTACCTCTAATACCAATTTATGGTGATGAACAGTCTCCATAGTATTTCTAAGGCTTATTTTGTTTTTTAATTTATTGTTATCATAGTATGTTTTCCAATTACTTTAGACATTATAGTAGTAATATGATGACGATGAGCACTCTCCATAGTATTTTGAGGGCTTATGTTTGTTTTTTAATTTATTGTTATCATAGTATGTTTTCCGATTACTTTAGACATTATAGTAGTAATGCCCTGTCTGGACTTAAGTAGTTTTTTGGCAACTGCTTAATTTTCATAATCAATAGACGAAGGATTATCCTTAATGACGATCTCATGTTTTGTAGTTGTTCAAGTTTCCCAAGTAGTCAACCTGCTAACTAAGACTTTGTATTTTATTTCAGTTTAATAGATAATGTTTAGCTTACAAACAAAACACAACAAAATGAAAAGTGATAAATAAATCGAATTCATGTCAATCTAGTCTCATTCGAGGTGGTTGCAGGATGGAGTGTTTGTAAATGATTCAATACCTATTACAATGATTATGTATAATGATTCTAACAGTTAGATATAACATAATTTAACAATGGCATAAACATAATCACATAATACACATAAATTTATCCTAGAAAACCTTTTACAAGGAAAAACCAACAAACCAGTGAGTTTTATTGCTCATTTATTAACAACACTATTAACCAATGTTTACAACAACAATTTACTAGATCACAATAGTGTGAATTCACTACGCTATATCTCTTCACCCATTTCAGTAGAAGTATTGTATTATATTGTCTTGTTATATTTCAGCTTTCCATCACATCCTATTTATAGATGCAATAATCTAATTCATGACAACCAAATTAGTTATAACTAACTAAGTATTCATTAGTGGTGATCCATAACTTCCAAACAACTTTCAGTTATTCTGCTATAGTCGACTTGACTGAGTCAACCTTATTCGATCGCTAGTCGAGCTTCTTGCCATCCAAGTGTTCATCGAATTCCGTCCCGCTTTATGCTCATCGACTTCTCATCGACCAGTTGACTATTCTAGTTGGCCAGTCGACTAGTCTGCCACCATTTTTTTAATTCAATCCCTGTTAACTTGTCAATGAACCAACTATCAATTTCGACAATCGATTTACATGCAAATAATATAGCATACCCAACATTGTTATCCTCCCCACCTAGGTTCTATTTCCTTAAATGAAATGTTGAGGTCAAAATGAGAATATTGGTGTAATAACTTCGAGCCTTGTTGTTAACTATCCTTGTGCCCGAAAGAATCTAGGTACATTGGGTGTCATCCTTGAAATGAGGGGAAGTGCATGGGGGTTTGTCGTGAAATAATTACCTCAGAAAAAACTAATAATAATATTGAATTCAATTTTTGGTCAAAAGAAAGCACCATAATGACAATATGGCTCTTGGGTGAATGAAATTAAGAATATAGAGAATTCTTGATTATTTAGAATCCTTCCAATTGCTACACACTCAACGAAATAACAATAGTCAAGGGGATATGCCTACAAACCAAGACATGGGGTCAAATAAGGAAAAAATAGAGGAAAATGGGGAAGCACCCAAAGTGTTTTTAATACCTAGACCTCATGAATAAAGCCACTAACCATGTTCAGTTATCCACTTTTTAATTGCATGGAAGTCATATCAGAAACATAGACAAGTGTACTAAGACAAGACATAACAGGGACATAACCCTTAATGCCCTACACATAGCTTTTATCTACGATCATATCCACCTCTAATTGTGGATTCAGTCTTTTTTTTTTTTTCTGCATTGAATACCATATGATTTTCATTTGGGATATTTGTTGCATAGGTTCTCTTTGTGGTTGTTATGGAACATGGGTGTGAAAGGCTCCTAGAAGAAGTTTAGATCAAACTAGGGCTTGGTTTGGAGCACAATGGACGTAGTGTGACTTACCTAGGTAAGTGCTCCCTTATAGAGATTTTACAATTGATAATTATTGAATAAACCACAAAATTTGGGGTATCCTTAGCCCATAAGGTTTAGGGTAACATTTAGGGTAACCTACAATCGATTTCTAATTGGTGTCTTGGTATGAGTATTTTCTGGAATATCTAATAGTCTCGTTTTGTTGCTAGAGGTACTTTAGATCCTTAGATCATTTACCTGGTTTCTTTGACATATATTAGCCCATCCAATGGTCAGTGATAGTATTCAGGAGATCAAGAAAATTCTCAAATAGATGACCTACCAACTTGATGGAATGAAGCAATCCATAGAGTACTTAAAAATTTATATGGAAATAAAGAAACCAAGCAGGCCAATATGGAAACTAAGTTGCAAGAATTGAAGATAAATTACAATAAGCTTCCTTTGGACTTAGATATGCATTACAATATCATCCTAGACTTCTCTAGAGATTCATAGTCGGCTACAAGTTTTCCTAGTGTTTAAGTTTCTTTGGTGAAGGTGTGTTTAATTGATGAAGACACAATACAACAAACAACCTTTTCTTTGACTAAGCACAATAGGAATAAAGAGGACCATGGTCAATCCAAAGGAGAAGCAACAAATGGAAGAATCCCATAGCGACAATAATCTCAGTTCTTAAACTCCTCATATATGTAGTTACTTGCATTTTTCATTAGTCAAATATCTAAAACAATAAACTTGATATGCCATGCATAGTGTCAAAACCACAAATTTTCCGAAAAATTTAAAATTTTGAAAATATAGATAATTTACATTATTGCAGTCAACTAATTGTTTTAAATAGTTATATGTTAATGATTTTGTAAACTGAATTATTTACTTGGTTATGTTTATCTTATAGCCTAATTCCTTTTCAATTTAATAACTTGTTTTTCTTTGCGACCACAAGGTGGAACAGTCTTGGTGATCTGGGGCTTACTTAGCTTTGAGCTAACGCCGAAAGTTTACCTGTCCTTACAGACTTACAGGTAAGAAGATCTGGTGCTGCTTGTCAAATAATCCTAAAGCATTCAGATATTTGTACGTCGCAAAAATAATAGCTCAATAAAGAATATAAATGCTTTTCAAAAACCAACTGCTTTATGAGGTAAAACCTTTAAATCGTTACTCTATTTAAAGACACCATGGAAACGAGATTCAACCGCTTTCTTTCTAGTGGTCGTAATTTATAGTTCCTATTGTGTACTAAACTCTCTGATGTCTATCATAGTCGTCAAGTGTAAAAATGCCTTAAATCTTTCTTTGCAAGCAGATTAAGAATGACAGAGTTATTATGTCAAGGGTCTAATTTAAATTGTGCACTATACCATTTACGTCATGATGGATTTGGTTACTGCTTGTGATGAGAAAGGAATGTATATTGATAATGCGTTTATGTACCAATAATCCCTCTTCCAAAACTTTGAAGTTTAAAGGGATTATAACCTTATTGCATACTAAAATCAATTAGACTTAAATAGTGTTGAAGAATTGAATTCCTCTGCACTATATTTGCTTGTAAAATATTATCTAGTTATGGTTAATATATCATTAAAAATTTCAATGTCAAGCCCCTTAACATATTAAGACTTAACATGTTTAAAAGCATACCTTACTAGTTTAATAATTACACAATCAAAGGCAAAAGAGGTTAACATAGCAAAAGGATATTTACCATAAACTGATTCTATGACTATCCTTTATAACAACAATTAGTATAATTTAGGTTAGAGTTATAATTGTTGGTTGAGTGAATACTTGCAATGTATAAAAAGATGCAATGTATTATATGCAAGGGGGCAAAGAACAGAACATGTTCCACGATGAGTTTATAGTTTAACCTTGTTTAAAGTTCTATAAGCTTTTATAAAATGCCTCCTTTACTTGCATAACGTGCTAGGACAAGTATTGTTTATAACCTTGCTATATTCAAATGTTTGGTTGAGTGACTACTAGTTTGTAAGCAAAGTACCCACCAAAATAAATGTTATGAAATCCTTTTTATAACATATTATAAGGATTAATTAATACCAAGGTTATAATTTTTTTTAAAAGAAATGCATGCCAAATTATAATCATGGGTCATAATATCACACACGCTTTTGATGAGTATTATGGCAAGTTTTTATAATAACAAATCTTATGTTTTCCATGCAACATGTATGATTGGGTCGACATTGGAAACATGGGTTAAGGTAGAACCTCCGATTATCAATGATTGGGAATAATACTCTTGGTGGAATGTTCGCCGGGACTATATGCTTATACCCACATCATGCAAATTATTTGCTTGGTGAACGTGGCATCATCATGGCCATGTGTTGCACAGTTAAAAGGACTCTCTCGAACCCTAAACTTATTATTTCTTCCGTGGTTTTCGGCCTCCGACTGCTCTGCAACTGTGTTGGTTGCTCACCTTGTCGCACTGCTACTCTGCATTGGTAAGCTCTCAGCTCGCTCCTTGTCTCCCGCTCGTTGAGAGCTCACCCTGAACGCTCTCAGAGAAGAGTTGTAAACATTGATTTCTGTTGGAACTGAGCTAGTTATTTTCCTTCAGGGTTTAACCCTCACTGCTTGCTCCTTCCTGTAATGTTCAGTCTGCAAGTGTCTTTTCTCCCGCGGCTCATTTGTGAGCGTTGTGATTTCCCTTCTTGAGTGTTGTTTGGTGTTAGGGTTTCGCCGTAAGGTAGCTTCCTTGTCTGGAAAAAAATAAGTGACGGCTCTAGCATTCTTCTTGCTTGGCTTGCTATTCTGGTTCTCAGTTGCTGTTGGTTGCTTACTCTGCTAGTAAACTCCTTTCTTGCAGCAGATGAAATGTGTACGTCTCTTCACGCTGGTGGCTGTGCTTCTCCTCGTGGATGATTATATTACCTTAAAATTCTAGGTAAGAGTTTACTGATATCTTTGTAATTTTTTAATCTTTCAACTCGTTACAACTTTTGCTTTTGTAGAAATAAGTTACTGATAAAATTGTGGGTGCCGTTGATACAGGTGATAGCTCGACCTTTTGTGTAGATAGAGCAAGACTGGAACAAATGCTAGCTTACGGTAAGCCTTGGACTCTCCATGGTAGTTCTACCTTGTTCGTTCCCTTATGGGACATTTACTGGTTGGTCGCTGTGGCCTGTAAAACCCTTGCGGTTTGTGGTTTACCTGGTTACTTGGTTCACTGTTTTTTTAATGGATGTTGAAACCCTTGCTTTATGCGGGGTTCTCCGGCTTAGGCCGTGACTGTAAATTTTGATTTTGTTATAGTTACTTGTGTAAATAAGTATAAATGAAAGTAGGCTGGTAAAGCCTTACTCTATAAATTTTGTTGAAGCCGTGAGGCATTAAAAGGAGTTATACTCTTTCAGTTTATTATCTCTGTTGTACATTTTGATAATAGTAGGGTTTTACCCTAACTCGACGGTATAAAAAGTATTTATAGTTTCTTTAAATTATCTTCCATTTACAATGTACTTCTGTAATTTGTTGGGTTATTACTTATATTGTATAATGGTTGGTTAAGCTCGGTGAATCGAGCATGTTATTACTCTGTGGGTTTATTTCCTGCGCGTTATTGCATTTGAATTTTACCCTGTAGTATTATTTAAATATTACCTGCTAGGGTATCTGTACATTGTTTTTATATTAATTTACTTTATTATAATGGAATTTGTAAATATTGTTATATAATTTTTAACCTTCAAGATATAAGAATTTCATGTTTTTAGTGATGTACTTGTGTAACTGATAGTTACATCTTTTCAAGTACAGATTTCATATTTACTTGTTATGAAATAAGATAATATAAGAATATTATGTTATTTGTAATTAATATTGCTCCTATAATTATATATGTTATCTTTATATTTAATTTATTTGTAGGAATATAGAGAGATAGTATTCTATTGTTTATTTCTTATGTTACCCTATTTATATTACAATAATAGTATTTATAAAATAAAGGAGTAACAAACTATTTATGTTCTTTCCTATGAACTGTATTGTAGGGTTTGTTTTACATTATAAAATGAATAAGTTTGTAGCTGTATAACTTGTATAAGTTCAGTTAGATAAAATATAAAATAAAAGTTATTTACATTACAACATATTTAAAAATCTTAAACCAATTAGTTTAGCTTTAGAAATAAATCTAAGTTTATCTACCTCGCTCACAGTTTGTTTGCTGTAAAATAGTAATTATTTAACCTATACAGAGAAGAAGTAATCTGTAGAGATGAAAAGCATTTTTATTTATCCTAACACTACTCATTTTAGCTATTAGATTCTTTCCTTTATTTCATAATAAAATAATAGAGTTACTGAAATGAATACTGTACAGAGAACTATTTATCTATCAAAACCTACTTCTGTTAGTAAAAGGATATAGCTTCTTTACCTTTACTAAAATCTAACATTCACAATCTAAGTCTAATCCTAACTCTACTCCATGTACAAGATGTTGTTTCTTCTGATAAACAAATAAAAGTAAACATTCTCTTAATCAACCTAAACATCTTATTCTATAATAGCATCATACTTTCTTTATATAAATTCACTACCTGTGCTAGAGTACGATCTGGATTACTCCAGATGAGAAAAAACACAGGTAGGATTTGTTTCCCATTAATATTGACTTCATTACTAAACAAACTAAGTTATCCTATCCTCTAAGTTTTTACATCATAAACTGCAAATGCATCATTCAATCATACACAGATAATAACACATAAATTAATAAATAACAGAACTTGTTCTTAGAGCTTGGATGACAACAGCAAAGGGAGGCCGTTCCTCCCTACCGAATCCTACAGAGTGCTCAAACATCGACTCCTCAGGACCCCCGAGCTTGCTCTAGTCTCCCTGGCTGGAACTAGGTGCAACAAATAATCAAGTACTATTCCTGAGACTCAATACCAGTCCTGAACTTATCAGTCAATTCTCTCGGCTAGCAAGCTGTATCAGACCAAGTTATTGCAGTTTCTCTCTCAAAACACCTTCCTTACAGTTTTCCCTTTTCCCCAATGAATTCCTTGAAGTGCATTCCTCCTGAATGATTCTTCTCCTGGAAAAATATCTGAGCAGCCTCAACTCTCTTCATTGGGTACTTTTAAAAGATTGCCTAGGTCTTTTTGGGTTAGTTGTCATTAATTGAGCCACCTGCTCTGATCCCACTTTCTTGGGGGATCATGACCCCAAATGTAGGGAAGTTTCCACCTGCAACATATGAAGTGTTTGAGGATGCTACCACTTGTATTTTGCTCTCCACCTAGTTCCTTCCACCAGTTTGACCAGTAACACTCTTATTAACAGCTCTCCCAAGCTGTTGTCTCCACTTTTTATTTATTAAAAATAAAATATTCAGAATTACATTCCACATCTTTTGACTCTGCTGAGTCATCAGTTTCTACTTAACATTAAATTTAACATAATGTCTTAAGAATCTAATTAAAATAAATAATATTATTTTACAAAATTGAGGTATGTGACATACACACCCCCTTAAAATGTAACATCGTCCTCGATGTTACTTATTCTTCATCTTCTGGAGTCCCCTGGAACAGATTTGGGTATGCTTCCCACATCTTAGTTTCCAGTTCCCAGGTGGCCTCTTTAGGACTAAGGTGCTTCCATTGCACCTTCACCTGTCCAATGGTGTGGTTCCACAGTGTAATTTCCCTCCTCTCGAGGATACAGTCCAGTTCCACCAGAATTTATCCTTCTGGTTCCACCTGTACAACATTCCAATCAACCATATGAGTAGCATCATGAACATATTTCTTTAAAACAGATATATGAAAAACATTATGTACTTTCAAGTTAGGTGGTAATGCTAGTTGGTAATCAACTTGACCAATCCTAGATAAAATTTCAAATGGACCACAGTAACGTGTTGCCAACTTTGCACAACTCCCCAGTCTTAGAGAGCTTTTCTTGGGCCTTACCTTGATGAACACATGTTCACCTACCTAGAACTCCTTTGGAGTTCTTTTCAAATTTGTTTGACTCTTTTTCCGATCCTGTGCCACCTTCAAATTTTCCTGCACTTGCTTCACAATTTCCTCCATTTCTTTTAACAATTCTGGTCCTAACACTAATCTATCTACTAGATTATTCCAAGAGATAGGAGTGTTGCATTTTCATCCATATAAAATTTCAAATGGACTAAATCTAGCTGATGACTGATAGTTATTGTTATATGCAAACTCTGCTAGATGTAAGTAGTCTTTCCACTTACCTGGCTGATCTTTCACATACATCCTCAATAAATCCTCCAGTACCTTATTTACTCTTTCAATTTGTCCATTTTTCTGAGGATGGAAGGAGGTACTGAAATTCAAAGTTGTATTTAATCCTTTAAACAAGGACTTCCAAAAGTTTCCTGTAAACTTAGGATCCCTGTCTGAGATTATAACCTTCGGTACTCCATGTAACCGAAAAATCTGCTTCAAGAAGATATCAGCTATATTGGCAGCCTTGTAAGTAGTTTTAACAGGAATAAAATGTGCTGCCTTGCTTAACTTATCAACCACTACCATAATAGAGTCATTTTGATTTTGATTTCTGGGCAGTCCAGTAATAAAATCTAAGCTAATCACTTCCCATTTCCAGCTAGGAGTAGGCAAAGGTTGTAGCAAACCAGCTGGGTGTTGGTGTTTGGTTTTCACCTGTTGACATTCTAAACACCTTGCAATGTATTCAGCTACTTCAGTTTTCATATTAGGCCAGAAATATTCTTTTCTGAGCTTGGTTACAGTCTTTTGATAACCTGGGTGTCCTGAATATGGTGTTTTATGGACTTCATCCAGAATTAACAACTTAACCTTAGGCACATTAGGTACATACATTTTATCTTTAAATAATAAAAATTCATTTTCATTTAAACTATAACCTTTTATTAAGCTTTCGGTAGGTTCTTCCTTAGCTGAAATTTGCAATTTCTGATAACTTTCATTTTGTTTTATCCCTTCTTTAAGCTGCTCATTTAAATCTGAAGCATAAGTGCTGATTGCTGCTGTAAAGTTCAGCTTAGGGTTTCTGCTTAATGCATCAGCCACCTTATTCTCCTTACCCTTTATATGCTGGATTTCAAAGTCATATTCGCTTAAAAAGGCTAACCACCTAGCTTGTCTAGCATTTAAATTAGGCCGATCTAGAAGATATTTCAGTCCTTTATTATCAGTCATTAAAATAAATTTTCTACCAATTAAATGATGTTGCCACATTTTTAAGGCATGTATTACAGCTGCTAGTTCTAGATCATAAGTTGCGTAATTCTTTTCGTGATTTTTTAACTTTCTAGATTCATAGGCAATAACATGCCCTTCTTGAGTCAGAACACCGCCTAAGCCATCATTACAGGCATCAGTGCATACTACGAAGTCCTTATTAGGATCTGCTATTCTTAGAATAGGTGCACTAGTTAATAAGGTTTTTAACTTCTTAAAACTTTCTTCACATTTAAGGTTCCAGTCAAATTTCTTTCCTTTCTTTTGTAAGGAAGTTATCGGATTTGCTATCCTTGAAAAGCCTTCAATGAATCTCCGGTAATAACTGGTAATTCCCATGAACGACCTAACATCCATTACATCTTTAGGAACCGACCAGTCTTCGATTGCCCAAATCTTTTCAGGATCTACATAAATTCCTTCCTTAGTCACTACGTGACCTAAGTATTGGATTTCATCTTTAAAGAAGTCACACTTACTAAACTTCGCGAAGAGTTGTTGTTCTCACAACTCTTGTAAAACTATTTTTAGGTGTTCTTTATGTTCTTCTTCCGTTTTAGAGTAAATTAGGATGTCGTCGATAAACACGACCACAAACTTATCTAAGTACTTATGCATTATATTTTTTATTAAGCACATAAAGACAGCTAGGGCGTTAATAAGCCCGAATGTCATTATGACAAACTCGTAGTGTCCATACCTTGTTCTAAAGGCTGTCTTGGAGATATCTTCATCTTTAATTCTTACTTGATGATATCCTGACCTCAAATCTATCTTTGAAAACACCGTGGCTCCATGTAGTTGATCAAACAGATCATCTATGCGGGGCAACGGATATCTATTTTTAATAGTCATCTTGTTTAGCTATCGGTAGTCTATGCATAGTCGCATAGTTTCGTCTTTCTTTTTAACAAAGATGACCGGTGCTCCCCAAGGAGACACACTAGGTCGAATGTACTTTTTTATCAATTAACTCTTTTAATTGTGATTTTAGCTCATTAAGTTCTAAAATGTTCATTCGATAAGGAGCTTTTGAGCTAGGTACCGCACCTGGTACCAGCTCAATGGTGAAATCCAATTCTTTCCTTGGAGGTAATCCTGGAATTTCTTCTGGGAATACGTCAATATATTCTTTTAAAACATGAATATTTTCTATTTTTAACGTATCTGTTTTAGTTTTACCTTCCTCATCTGTAATAGTCACTGCATAGGCTTTACATCCTTTTCTAACAGCTCTTTTAAGTTGTAAAGCAGAAATCTGCCTTATTATAGTTTTTCTAAGAATACCCTTAACCTTTACTGGTTGTTCATCACTATTTAAGCATGTAAAAGTTTTATCGTAACAGTTTAAAATCACTTTATGCTGTTCTAACCAGTCCATGCCAATCAGCAAATCATATGAGCCAAGTGGCAAAACATAAAGCTTAGCTATAGTTTTAAATTCATCCATAAGTAAAGCACATTCTTTCACAAAACATGTTACTTTTCTTTTTGCCCTAGTGGCTAATTGAACTAACCAAGAATTCTCAAACTTATCGACAGACAACTTACATTTTTCCATTATCTGAGGTGCAATGTAACTGAGACTAGCTCCTGGATCAATTAAAATGGTTACATGGGTCTAATTAATCTTACCTTCTACTTCCACCATAGAAATCTGATATTCAGCTTGGCGGTTCTCCAAAGCCGCGTTAATTCTGGGCATGCTCCTTGCTAGTTCCCCAATGGTCATCTCCTCCTGTACAGTATGGATATTACTGACAATATTTTTCTGGTTTGGGCAGACCGAAGCATAGTGCAGGCCATTACATTCCCAGCACTTAATAGGCTCTTTACGTTCAAAACTCTTGGTAAAATTTCCATGGTTATTTGCAGCTTCCTTGCCCTTAAAATTATTCGAATTGTTGGAAGTACCATTCCTGTTTCCCTGGAAATTTTTGTTGTTAGAATAATTTTTGGTTTTATTATTCTTGAAATTTCTATGAGGTACAAATTCCTTCTTCTTAAATTCAGGCTGATTGTTATTTTTCTTAGCTTTCTAGTTGACCAAGCTTTCTTTCTTTCGGTTCTGCTCAAAACAAAAATTAGCCTTCCTCATAGCTTCCTCTAGAGTCTTCGGGTTATCATACTCAATTCTGTCCTTAATATGATACGGTAGACAGCTAAGAAATCACTGTACTTTAGGTTTCTCGTCTACTAGGTAGGGTACATACCTAAGTAAACTTAAGAATTTGCTGTTCAAATCCTTCATAGTCATCGAACCTAACTTCAATTCATAAAATTCTTTAGCTCTTTCCTCGTAATATTGCTCAGACAGAAATTTCTTTTTGAAATACTTTTTAAAGGTACTCCAATTAACTTATTTTTCTCTTATACCCTTGACTCTCTTCAGGTCTTGCCACCATATGTCAGCTTTTCCTGAGAGGTTATATATTGCCATCCTTGCCTTTAGCTAATTAGAGTAATTATATATATGAAAATATTTCTTCATCCCGGACAACCAGGACTCTGCTTCTTCCCCCTTCTCAGTCTCTCCATTAAAAGTTGGGGGCTTTATCTTTTTAAACTCCCCTGAAATTTCCTCATATTGTTTGTATTTCTTCTTTCTGTCATACAAATCATCTTCACTACTGTCACTAGTAGTATGATAATTTTGTCGTTCACCGTACCCTTCAGATAATGAACTACTTTCAGTTTTTGTCAACTTCATCTTTTGGATTTTCTTTGATGACTGACATCTTCAGATTCTGATCTTCTGCTCCTTCCTTCAGTTTGGAACTTTTTTTATTAAAATTTGGTTCAATTCTTCCTGAGCCTTCAAAATCCTCTCATTCTCCCTCTTGACTGATTCCATTTCAGTTTTTAAATCTTTTATAGTCTGCAATAGCTCTGAGGAGTTGGCAGTCACCTCTTCTAACATAGGTTCTCTGGAAAATCATTAGAGGAATTTTGGGGTCTAAAATGGGCCTCCTAAGGAAAATAATAAAATAATAGTTAAAATAATAAAATAATATTGATTAATTTTGGAGGAAGAAAGAAAAAAACTACTTTTTGTGTTCGTATTTTCGACATATCTCCCTGTGTTTTTACTCAAATTTTGATCGGGAGAGCTCGTTGGATGCGAAATTTGATTCCGCATCCAACGAGTACCCACACTGCATACTTTTTACGGACCCCGCTACCCCAAAAACAAGAAATACCTGAAAAAATGTGATGATGATGTCATCACCACGTTTTTTTAGGTATTTATTGTTTTTGGGGTAGCGAGGTCCATAAAAAATATGTAGTGTGGGTACTCGTTGGATGCGGAATCAAATTTCGCATCCAATGAGCTCTCCCGATCGAAATTTGAGTAAAAACACAATGAGATATGTCGAAAATACGAACAAAAAAAGTAGTTTTTTTTAATGACAAATATGTGAATTCAACCATTATGGCTGACTTATTTTATTGAAATTCTATTGGTTCTTGAATTCCAACTCACAAAAACTTATTTTGGCACGTTTTCTTATAAGGCCCATTTTAGACCCCAAATTTCCTCTAATGGTCTTATTTCCGTATCTGGAGACTCCTCCTTTGCATACTCTCCTAGCTTTTCCATACCTGCCTGTTAAGCTTCAGAAAAAAATAATTTTTCTGTTCTTAACATAAAACAAAATATATGTTAGCACATTATTTTAAATTTGTTGTTCTATGAAAGCTAGTTGGGCTGCATCAAGGCCTAGTGTTTGAACCTTGTGCTCTAATACCACATGTCAAAACCCCAAATTTTACGAAAAATTTAAAATTTTGAAAATGCAGATAATTTACATTATTGCAGTCAACTAATTGTTTTAATTAGTTATATGTTAATGATTTTGTAAACTGAATTATTTACTTGGTTATGTTTATCTTATAGCCTAATTCTTTTTCAGTTTAATAACTTGTTTTTCTTTGCGACCACAAGGTGGAACAGTCTTGGTGATCTGGGGCTTACTTAGCTTTGAGCTAATGCAGAAAGTTTACCAGTCCCTACAGACTTACAGGTAAGAATATCTGGTGCTGCTTGTCAAATAATCCTAAAGCATTCAGATATTTGTACGTCGCAAAAATAATAACTCAATAAAGAATATAAATGCTTTTCAAAAACCAACTGCTTTATGAGGTAAAACCTTTAAATCGTTACTCTGTTTAAAGACACCATGGAAACAAGATTCAATTGCTTTCTTTCTAGTGGTCGTAATTTATAGTTCCTATTGTGTACTAAACTCTCCAATGTCTATCATAGTCGTCAAGTGTAAAAATGCCTTAAATCTTTCTTTGCAAGCAGATTAAGAATGACAGAGTTATTATGTCAAGGGTCTAATTTAAATTGTGCACTATACCATTTATGTCATGATGGATTTGGTTACTGCTTGTGATGAGAAAGGAATGTATATTGATAATGAGTTTATGTACCAATAATCCCTCTTCCAAAACTTTGAAGTTTAAAGGGATTATAACCTTATTGCATACTAAAATCAATTAGACTTAAATAGTGTTGAAGAATTGAATTCCTTTGCACTATATTTGCTTGTAAAATATTATCCAGTTATGGTTAATATATCATTAAAAATTTCAATGTCAAGTCCCTTAACATATTAAGACTTAACATGTTTAAAAGCATACCTTACTAGTTTAATAATTACACAATCAAAGGCAAAAGAGGTTAACATAGCAAAAGGATATTTACCATAAACTGATTCTATGACTATCCTTTATAACAACAATTAGTGTAATTTAGGTTAGAGTTATAATTGTTGGTTGAGTGAATACTTGCAATGTATAAAAAGGTGCAACGTATAATATGCAAGGGGGCAAAGAACAGACCACGTTCCACAATGAGTTTATAGTTTAACCTTGTTTAAAGTTCTATAAGCTTTTATAAAATGCCTCCTTTACTTGCATAACGTGCTAGGACAAGTATTGTTTATAACCTTGTTATATTCAAATGTTTGGTTGAGTGAATACTAGTTTGTAAGCAAAGTACCCACCAAAATAAATGTTATGAAATCCTTTTTATAACATATTATAAGGATTAATTAATACCAAGGTTATAATTTTTTTTTAAAGAAATGCATGCCAAAATATAATCATGGGTCGTAATATCACACACGCTTTTGATGAGTATTATGGCAATTTTTTATAATAACAAATCTTATGTTTTCCATGCAGCGTGCATGATTGGGTCGACATTGGAAACATGGGTTAAGGTAGAACCTCCGATTATCAATGATTGGGAATAATACTCTTGGTGGAATGTTCGCCGACACTATATGCTTATACCCACGACATGCAAATTATTTGCTTGGTGAACGTGGCATCATCGTGGCCATGTGTTGCACAGTTAAAAGGACTCTCTCGAACCCTAAAATTATTATTTCTTCCGTGGTTTTCGTCCTCCGGCCGCTCTGCAACTGTGTTGGTTGCTCGCCTTATCGCACTGCTACTCTACGTTGGTAAGCTCTCCGCTCGCTCCTTGTCTCCCGCTCGTTGAGAGCTCACCCTGAACGCTCTTAGAGAAGAGTTGTAAACATTGATTTCTGTTGGAACTAAGATAGTTATTTTCCTTCAGGGTTTAACCCTCGCTGCTTGCTCCTTCCTGTAATGTTCAGTCTGCAAGCGTCTTTTCTCCCGCGGCTCATTTGTGAGCATTGTGACTTCCCTTCTTGAGTGTTGTTTGATGTTAGGGTTTCGCCGTAAGGTAGCTTCCTTGTCTGGAAAAAAATAAGTGACGGCTCCAACGTTCTTCTTGCTTGGCTTGCTATTCTGGTTCTCAGTCTCTATTGGTTGCTTACTCTGCTAGTAAACTCCTTTCTTGCAGCAGATGAAAGGTGTACGTCTCTTCACGCTGGTGGTTGTGCTTCTCCTCGTGGGTGATTATATTACCTTAAAATTCTAGGTAAGAGTTTACTGATATCTTTGTAATTTTTTAATCTTTCAACTCGTTACAACTTTTGCTTTTGTAGAAATAAGTTACTGATAAAATTGTGGGTGCTGTTGATACAGGTGACAGCTTGACCTTCTGTGTAGATAGAGCAAGACTGGAACAACTGCTAGCTTATGGTAAGCCTTGGACTCTCCATGGCAGTTCTACATTGTCCGTTCCCTTATGGGACATTTACTGGTTGGTCGCTGTGGCCTGTAAAACCCTTGCGGTTTTTGGTTTACCTGGTTACTTGGTTCGCTGTTTTTTTAATGGATGTTGAAACCCTTGCTTTATGCGGGGTTCTCCGGCTTAGGCGGTGACTGTAAATTTTGATTTTTTTATGGTTACTTGTGTAAATAAGTATAAATGAAAGTAGGCTGGTAAAGCCTTACTCTGTAAATTTTGTTGAAGCCGTGAGGCATTGAAAGGAGTTATACTCTTTCAGTTTATTATCTCTGTTGTACATTTTGATAATAGTAGGGTTTTACCCTAACTCGACGATATAAAAAGTATTTACAGTTTCTTTAAATTATCTTCCATTTACAATGTACTTCTGTAATTTGTTGGGTTATTACTTATGTTGTATAATGGTTGGTTAAGCTTGGTGAATTGAGCATGTTATTACTCTGTGGGTTTATTTCCTGCGCGTTATTGCATTTGAATTTCACCCTGTAATATTATTTAAATATTACCTGCTAGGGTATCTGTACATTTTTTTTATATTAATTTACTTTATTATAATGGAATTTGTAAATATTGTTATATAATTTTCAACCTTCAAGATATAAGAATTTCATGTTTTTAGTGATGTACTTGTGTAACTAATAGTTACATCTTTTCAAGTACAGATTTCATATTTACTTGTTAGGAAATAAGATAATATAAGAATATTATCTTATCTGTAAGTAATATTGCTCCTATAACCAGCGTAGATCCAAATCCTAGGCTCTATTAAGCGCCGAGATGGATCAAATCTCTCAAGGTGCAAACCTCTTCTTAGATATCCATTGATTTGATTCAAACCAAAAGACAAATCTTTTTATTTAAGGTCCACATATAATATTTTTATTATTATTATTTAATATTATTTATGGCTAACATATAATATTTTTTATTTTGTTAGGAACGAACATTACAACATTTCCCCATACATGGTTTTAAAACCATATGCTAGGCCCTCCTACAACCATGGGTTGTTTAGGAGGCCTTGCACATGGTCTTAAAACCATTTGCAAGGTCCTCATAAACCATGTACAATAAAACCATGGGTTATTTATGAAGCCTTGCACATGGTTTAATAAAAACCATGTGCAAGGCCCTCTTAAACCATGTACAATAAAACCATGGGTTGTTTAGAAGGCCTTGCAAATGGTTTTAAAACCATGTGCAAGGCCAACATTTTATTATTATTATTTTGTTAGTTAGGAACATTACAACATCTCCTCCATATTGTGTTTTTTTCCTCGCCGGCATATTTTTTTTACGGATAATTAAATTTTTACTTTTTTATTGTTTTGTTAGGTAGGACAATTACAACATCTCCCCCATATTAGATTGTTTTTGTGGCCGACATTTATTTTGGCCTATAATTAGAAATTAATTTTTTATTAATAAAAAAAACGTTATGTAACATTACATAACGTTACGTAACGTTACAAGATCTCCCCCATACTGGGCTATAGAGCGCCTCTTGGCGCAATTATATATGTTATATTTATATTTAATTTATTTGTAGGAATATAGAGAGATAGTATTCTATTGTTTATTTCTTATGTTACCCTATTTATATTACAATAATAGTATTTATAAAATAAAAGAGTAACACACTATCTATGTTCTTTCCTATGAACTGTATTGTAGGGTTTGTTTTACATTATAAAAGAAATAAGTTTGTAGCTGTATAACTTGTATAAGTTCAGTTAGATAAAATATAAAATAAAAGTTATTTACATTACATCGTATTTAAAAAACTTAAACCAATTAGTTTAGCTTTAGAAATAAATCTAAGTTTATCTACCTCGCTCACAGTTTGTTTGCTGTAAAATAGTAATTATTTAACCTATACAGGGAAGAAGTAATCTGTAGAGATGAAAATCATTTTTATTTATCCTAACACTACTCATTTTAGCTATTAGATTCTTTCCTTTATTTCATAATAAAATAATAGAGTTACTGAAATGAATACTGTACAGAGAACTATTTATCTATCAAAACCTACTTCTATTAGTAAAAGGATATAGATTCTTTACCTTTACTAAAATCTAACATTCACAATCTAAGTCTAATCCTAACTCTACTCCATGTACAGAATGTTGTTTCTTCTGATAACCAAATAAAAGTAAACATTCTCTTAATCAAGCTAAACATCTTATTCTATAATAGCATCATACTTTCTTTATATAAATTCACCACCTGTGCTAGAGTACGATTTGGATTACTGCAGATGAGGAAAAACACATGTAGGATTTGTTGCTTAAACATCGACTCCTCAGGACCCCCGAGCTTGCTCTGGTCTCCCTGGCTGGAACTAGGTGCAACAAATAATCAAGTACTAGTCCTGAGACTCAATACCAGTCCTGAAATTATCAGTCAATTCTCTCGGCTAGCAAGCTGTATCAGACCAAGTTACTGCAGTTTCTCTCTCAAAACACCTTCCTTACAGTTTTCCCTTTTCCCCAATGAATTCCTTGAAGTGCATTCCTCCTGAATGATTCTTCTCCTGGAAAAATATCTGAGCAGCCTCAGCTCTCTTCATTGGGTACTTTTAAAAGATTGCCTAGGTCTTTTTGGGTTAGTTGTCATTAATTGAGCCACCTGCTCTGATTCCACTTTCTTGGGGGATCATAACCCCAAATGTAGGGAAGTTGCCACCTGCAACATAGGAAGTGTTTGAGGATGCTGCCACTTGTCTTTTGCTCTCCACCTAGTTCCTTCCACCAGTTTGACCAGTAACACTCTTATTAACAGCTCTCCCAAGCTGTTGTCTCCACTTTTTATTTATTAAAAATAAAATATTCAGAATTACATTCCACATCTTTTGACTCTGCTGAGTCATCAGTTTCTACTTAGCATTAAATTTAACATAATGTCTTAAGAATCTAATTAAAACAAATAACATTATTTTACAAAATTGGGGTATGTGACACATAGGATAGGCACAACAAGAGAGCAAAGATTCAAGGATAGTTAACATTCTTTAGTGAGTGGAAAAACATGTTAAGAGTTTATTAAAACCCAAAGTTTTGAACTTCATCAAGGTAAGTCCATATTCAAGGGATCACAATGCGTTGATTGAGATGATGGACTCACCTTGATGAGGATGTTTTCAATCAACACATTGGGATCCCTTGAAGATGGACTCACCTTGATGATGTTTGAAACATTGGATTTTAATAAACTATTAACAAGGTTTTCCACTCACTAAATAATAGGAAACCTATAATGGAATATAAGATTGCAAACGCTGTTATGAAGGAAATTTGGGGGTTGGAGAGATAAAAGGATAATATGGCATGGGAGGAGCCAAAAGTTTCACATGACATAGGTTTAATGTCATTACCCAATGCCCAAAGGCCCATGCAAGTTGGCGATTTCAATGCTCCTTTAAGTGGTGATAATTTGTAGGCCATTCTGTTGGTTAAGGAACATGATGGGAAAAATGCAATAGTCCCTTCTCCATAGGAAGTTGAATAGAGTAATGTTCATGGTGAAGTGTTAATCTCAGAGAGGTATCCAAATACAAATAATTTAGGGTTTCTCAATGTGATGAAGGATTTGAAACAGGTGCCTCATGCCAAAGCGAACAAAAAGGGCGACTATTCTAAGAACGTTAAATTTATATGAATTATACCTGATAAAGTGTAAATGGTGGTGGGGGAAGATATATATCCAAGTGAGTGATGTGGAGGAATTGATGGCTAAGGTCGTAGTTGACATATTCTGTGGGAAATCAATCACACCAAGTTCTTGAAAAGATGGCTTAAGGAGAACTAGGATCCCACGCTTGGATACATACCCTACTTTCATGTGTTGGTACGACGTTGGCTAAGTTTTAAATATCATAGTAAGGAAGATCTAGTAAAAATTCTAAGTGTTCACTAGAGATGGGGATTGGTTGGCCTTGTTTTGGGGAATTGGGACACGAATTTTGATCCCTGAAGGGAACCTATTTTTATTCAGAAGTTGTGGGTGATTTTTCCAGGTCTTCCATGGCCTCTATGAAGGAGAGTTTCTTGAGGAAGTTCAAGGATTTAGTAGGAAGTTTTTTTTTTTTTTTTCCTTCTAGAAGACAACTGGGAAATGAATATTGATCATTTTTGGGTGTGGATTTTGGTTGAACTAGACCTCAAGGAAGGCCTTTTGGTGGAAGTTGAAGTGGTTTTTTGAAAGTGGGTTTCTGATCAAAGGATTTATTACTAGAAGGTGTATTTTAGATGTTTTCTTTGTCATGAGGTTATCCATGTGAGGGCACAATGAAAAAATGCTTCTGATCCTTTGACAAGGCTTATGAAAGTCTAGCATAAGAAAGTACAAGACGAGGCTATTGTTATCACCTAGATGGATCCAAAATATTATGGTTAGTTGAGACTGATTTGGAAGGATTATTCGACGAGGGAGGAGCCTTTGTATCTTGGTATAAAGAAGGATGAAGTGGTCAATACTATTCAATCATATGGTTAGCCCCTTTTTGATCCTCCCATTTCTAGAATATTTTTAAATCAATATTTTAAACCCAGTAAAAAAATAAACAAAGCCATGTATAAACTTTGTGCATTTTTCAACTTCCCTAGTGATCCCTGAACTTTTCTGGGAGTCCTTTAAGAATTTCTTAAATATATTTTGTGTTTAAATGTATAAATGAATTTATTATTTTTAAATATTTTAAAATGTGTAAATTTAAATATTATTTTTTTGAAATTTTTAAAATTTTTAAAAAATATTTATTAAATTTTATTAAAACAATAAAAAAAATACTAATTTTTTTTATCCAACTTCTAAACTACTCATATAAATTTTAAATTTTAATAAATTATATGTACTAAATACAAGTCAAACCATCAAAGCCATGTTCAAATTTTGAACATGGTCTAGCCTCGCCATAAAGTGGCCCCTAACTATTTCTTTAAAAAAAAACATCATTTGCCATCCTTCCCCATAAAGTGGTCCTTAACTCTTCCTTGATTTAAAAAAAAATGTAGACATGTGCTTTGAGAAATATTGACGGTATGACACCATGAACGTTGGAATTTCATTTCACCTCTTCTTTTCAAACTAAATTTTATTTAGGTTTTGAACTTTTATTTTTTAAGTTACAACAAAAAAAAACATAACATTTTAAATATGAAATTTTATTAAAAATATATTCTTAAATATTGATCTTTTTATTAAAGAACTTAGTTTCTTATTAAAAGATTATAAAAAACTCATTTATCTATATTTTTATTATTATCATGTATTCTTTAAATTAGATAACTGGAACAAAACATTTTACCAATAATACTATATATTACTTAAAAGTAACATGTGACAACATTATTTATTTCAAGTATATTAAGTCAACCACAAAAATTGAGTTGAAAGACTATATAACACTATAATATGCTCTTTGTAGAGGAGAACGAGATTGTACATAGAAATATTTTTCAGTGAAGTTTAGTTGTCTATATATTATCCATGATGCAGTGCATAATGAAATTTGATTTTCTTTGTGTTTTTGTGGAGGAGAGAAAAAAATAGGACCTTGGGCCATTCATTTCCTTTAACTATAAGTAGATAGGAAGAAGCTGCCTTCAACTTCAAATATGTTATAAGCAGTTTTGCCAATTAGTAAAAGCAATTGTTTCAATCAAATTATTAAAACTACAACAATATTAAAATTTTATTAAATTTTAATATAAATAACATTATTATTTCCACGCAAATTGCTCTACATGTGGTCTTTGTTAGATCATAAGTGTTTTAACAAAGTTTATTAACCTAACTCATTATAATCCACATGTGGTCTTTGTTCAATCATAAGTGTTTTAACACAATTTATTAACCCAACTCATTATAAAATTAACAAGAAAAAAACCATAATAATTTCATTAAATTTATTAAAAATTTGGAAAAAAATATCTTATCAGAATTAGTAACTTCATGCTTCATGTCCATGGCAACCAGAGGGAAGCATCTTCATCTATTGAAATGGGCATGTGAAACTTAGTAGGTGGTTTTAACTTATGAGGTCAATAACTGAAAATTGTGTCTTAAATTCCTTAGCTAGTGCATAGCAAACATGAGATGGTGATAGGTGACTAGGTGAATTCCTTATTAACCACCACCTGCCATAGGGTACTTTGTTAAAATACAAACGTATATTAATTCCAATAGATACTCGAGGATTCATGGATCATGAATCAAAATACACATATTTTAACAGGCCCACCAATAAAAAATTAATTAAACGCCAGAATTGTGTCCCAAAAGAATTGTTTACCCATTCTGTAAAATGGTTTATTAAAAATTTTAACTGTTTTTATGGACAAAATGCCTCGTGACAGCATTTTTCTTGTCAAATTCCAACCCTGACACTATCCATGTATGATCAACTAGAATTATCCATCTACCATAATTGTTAGATGACCACAAAATATTCTAAGTGAAGGATTTATTTAATAAATATCTTTGGGCATGTCTTTCGTAATGATGAGATTTTAATGTAATATGATGGGCTCATCCCATTACATGTAGGAAAAGGCCGCACAAAACATAACTGACTTCTATAGAGTTAAGATGGTTAAGAGTCATGGATTTAGAAGGAAATAGTAGTTGCACTCTACTTCTTATGCAGAAGGTGAGAGATGCAAACCCACAATTGACCCTAACAAATAGCAAGGGAGTGATTGGAACATGTAGTCTACAATTGCAATCCCAATTCTTCTTTGAGGTCAACTCATTATAGTTTTAGGTGGGAAGACAACATCGAATACTGGGACCAGCCTCTTGGGTTTCAGAATTATCAAAGGTAAGGTGTCATTACCAGTTCGAAAGATGACACACAAAGTGTAGAGAAACAAAGTTCACAATAGATGCCTTGGTTGAGGTTTCAGTCATACTCCTTGGGTGATGCAAGAAACAGAGGCTTCCACATCCCACTACCACCAACACACCCCATTTATATTCAAAAAGAGATTGCTCAAGCCAAGAAATGGGTGAAGCAGGAACAAGAATTGGTAGATGAAGACAAATGGAGTGGGATATGGTGCCATAGCTTCTAGATGTCGAAACATCTTGAACTAGGGACACTAATCTTTCAAATAATTATTGTTATATTGGAAAATAAAATATTTGTTAGGAAAGGCTCTCGTAAATCATGTTGAGGAACACAAGGAAGTTCTCCTGCAAATGGATGAGAGTTTAGCACCAAGTGTGAAGGATGAATGCCAAGATCAATTTGATTGCGAAAGAAACCACGGGATTTGAGTTTGTAGAAAAAGCACTTATACTCGAGGACCGCCCTTCAAACTTAGCACAATAGTTACCTCTAATACCAATTTATGATGATGATGAGCACACTCCATAGTATTTCTAGGGCTTATGCTTGTTTTTTATTCTATTGTTATCATAGTATGTTTTCCAATTACTTTAGACATTATAGTAGTAATGCCCTGTCTGGACTTAAGAATATTTTGTTTAATTTTCATAATCAATAGAAGGAGGATAATCCTTAATGATGATCTCATGTTTTGTAGTTGGTCAAGCTTCCCAAGTGGTCAACTTGCTAACTAAGACTCTGTATTCTATTTCAGTTTAATAGATAATGTTTAGCTTACAAACAAAACATAACAAAATGGAAAGTGATAAATAAATCGAATTCATGCCAATCTAGTCTCATTCGAATGGGTTGTAGGATGGAGTGTTTGTAAATGATTCAATACCTCTTACAATGATTATGCATAATGATTCTAACAGCTAGATATATCAAAATTTAACAATGGCACAAACATAATAACATAATACACATAAATTTATCCTAGAAAACCCTTCACATGGAAAAACCAGCAAACCAGTGAGCTTTATTGCTCATTTATTAACAACACTCTTAACCAATGTTTAAAACAACAAATTACTTGATCACAGTAGTGTGAATTCACTACGCTATATTTCTTCACTCATTTTAGTACAAGGTTTGTACTATATTGTCTTGTTATATTTAAGCTTTCCATCACATCTTATTTATAGATACAATAATCTAACTCACGACAACCAAATTAGTTACAACTAACTGCTTCATTAGTGGCGATCCATAAATTCCAAACAAATTTTAGTTATTCTGCTACATTCGACTTGATTGAGTCAACCTTAGTCGATCGCTAGTCGAGCTTCTTGCCATCCAAGTGTTCGTTGAATTCCTTCCCGCTTTATGCTCATCAACTTCCCGTCGATCAATTGACTATTCTAGTTGGCCAGTCGACTAGAATGCCACCGTTTGGTGGCTTAAATTCATGTTAACTTGTTAACCAACCAACTTTTGACTATAATTTACATGCAAATAATATAACATACCCAACATTGTTATCCTCCCCACCTAGGTTATATTTCCTTAAATGAAATGTTGAGCTCATAATGATAATATTGGTGTAATAACTTCGATACTTGTTGTTAATTAGCCTTGTGCCCTAAAGAATCTAGGTACATTGGGTGCCATCCTCGAAATGAGGAGAAGTGCATGGGGGTTTGCCGTGAAATAATCACCTCACAAAAAACTAATAATAATATTGAATTCAATTTTTGGTCAAAAGAAAGCACCATAATGACAATATGGCTCTTGGCTGAATGAAATTAAGAATATAGAGCATTTTTGATTATTTAGAATTCTTCCAATTGCTACACACTCAACAAAATAATAATAGTTGAGGGGATATGGTTGCAAACAAAGACACTGGGTTAAATAAGGGAAAACTAGAGGAAAATGGGGAATCCCCCAAAGTGTTTTTAATACCTAGACCTCATGAATCAAGCCACTAACCAAGGTCAGTTATCCACTTTGTCATTGCATGTAAATCATAACAGAAACATAGACAAGTGTACTAAGACAAGACATAACATGGGAACAACCCTTAATGCCTTACATGTATATTTTATCTACGATCATATCCACCTCTGATGGTGGATTCAATCTTATATTTTGCATTGAATACCATATTATTTGCACTTGGGATATTTGTTGCATAGGTTCTCTTTGTGGTTTTTATGGAACATGGGTGTGAAAGGTTCCTAGAAGAAGTTTGGATCAAACTAGGGCTTGGCTTGGAGCACAACGGATGTAGTGTGACTGACCTAGGTAAGTGCTCCCTTCTAGGGGTTTTGGAATTCATATGATTCAATAAACCACGAAATTTGGGGCATCCTTAGCCCATAAGGGTCAAGGTAACATTTAGGGTAACCTACAATTGATTTCTAATTGGTGTCTTGGTATGAGTATTTCCTTGAATATCTAATAGTCTTGTTTTGTTCTAGATGTACTCTATACCCTTGGATCATTTACCTGGTTTCTTTGACATATATTAGCCCATTCAATGGTGAGTGATAGTATTCATGAGATCAAGAAAATTCTCAAATAGATGAGCTACTAGCTTGATGGCATGAATCAATAGATAGAGTACTTAAGCATTCATATGGAAAGAAAGAAACCAAGCAAACCAATATGGAAAGTAAGTTGCAAGAATTGAAGATCAATTACAATAAGCTTCCTTTGGGCTTAGATATGCATTACAATATCATCCTAGATTCCAGTAGAGGTTCATAGTCAGCTACAAGTTTTCCTAGTGTTTAAGTTGCTTTGGTGAAGGTGCATTTAATTGATGAAGACACAATACAACAAACAACCTTTTCTTTCTCTAAGCACAATAGGAATAAAGAGGACCATGGTCAATCCAAAGGGGAACAACAATGGAAGAAGCCCATAGCAGCAATAATATTGGTTCTTAAACTCCTCATATATGTAGTTACTGGTTTTTTTCATTAGACAAATATGTAGAACAATACATTACTTGATATGCAATGCATAGGATAGTCACAACAAAAAAGAAAAGCTTCAAGGATAGTTAACATTGTTTAGTGAGTGGAAAAACATGATGTTAAAAGTTTATTAAAACCCAACGTTTTGAACTTCATCAAGGTGGGTCCATATTCAAGGGATCCCAATGTGTTGATTGAGATGATGGAATCACCTTGATGAGGATGTTTTCAATCACCACAATTCTATCACATCCCTGCACATTCAAGGGATCCCAATGTGTTGATTGAGATGATGGAATCACCTTGATGAGGATGTTTTCAATCACCACAATTCTATCACATCCCTGCACAGTTCGTTCAATCCGCACCTGTAGATTAATGTATGAGTCCAAAAGGTTTTAATGGACTTGGGATCCCTTGAATATGGACTCACCTCGATGATGTTTGAAACATTGGGATTTAATAAACTATTAATAGGGTTTTCCACTCGCTAAATAATAGGAAACCTATAATGGAATATATGAATTCAATGATAGTTACCATTTTTGTTGAATAGTTTCGCTGAAGAATACTATAATAATTTTTATTTTTTTTGTACTTTTCTCATTGTTTGGTTAGCCAACAATATTTTTATAAATATATTAATACCATTCTTGTGAAAAAAAACTCTAATAAATTAAAATCAATAAAAATAATACATGATTATAAATACCATATTACAAATGGAAGAGGGGGAGGAGCCGGAGCAATGGAATCCCCTTAGGCACTTTTGCAAAATATTTTCCGCAAGATGAAAGGGTTTTATTTTTTCTAACTATGGTTTGGGACAACATATGGCCTAGTGGACACATTGAACTACAAACGCGAGCTAATCGATACGACGGTAATTTTTCCCACATACGATGATCTGCAGGAAATTTGGGGGTTGGCGGGATCAAAGGATAATATGGTAGGGGAGGAACCAAAGGTTTCACATGATATAGGTTTAATGTCATTACCGAATTCCCAAAAGCCCATGCAAGTTGGTGATTTCAATGTTCCTTTAAGAGGTGGTAATGTGTAGGCCATTCCGTTGGTTAAGGAACATGATGGGAAAAATACAATAGTCCCTTATCCATAGGAAGTTGAAGAGAGTAATGTTCATGGTGAAGTTAATCTCAGAGATGTCTCCATATACAAATAATTGAGGGTTTCTCAATGTGAGGAAGGATTTGAAGTAGGTGCCTCATGCCAAAGTGAACACAAAGGGTGGTTATTACAAGAACGTTAAATGCATATGAAGTAGACTCGATAAAGTCCAAATGGTGGTGGGGGAAGACATATATCCAAGTGAGTGATGTGGAGGACTTGATGGCTAAGGTAGTAGTCGACAAATTTTGTGGGAAATCAATCACACCAAGTTCTTGAAAAGATGGCTTGAGGAGAACTAGGATCCCACGCTTGGATACATACCCTACTTTCATGTGTTGGCACGAAGTTGGCTAAGTTTTAAATTTCATAGTAAGAAAGATCTGGTAAAAATTAGAAGTGTTGACTAGAGATGGGGGTTGTCTAGGCTTGTTTTGGGGAATTGGGACACAAATTTCAATCCCTGAAGGGAACCTATTTTTATTCAAAAGTTATGGGTTATTTTTCCAGGCCTTCCATGGCCTCTATGAAGGAAAGTTTCTTGAGGAACTTCAGGGATTTAGTAGGACTTTTTTTTTTGTTTAGAAGACAAATGGGAAACAAAGATTGGCCATCGTTGGGTGTGGATTTTGGTTGAACTAGACCTCAGGGAATGCCTTTTGGTGGAAGTTGAGGTGGTTTTTTGAAAGTGGGTATTTAATTAAAGGATTTATTATTGGAAGGTGCATTTTAGATGTTTTCTTTGTCCTGAGGTTAGCCACATGAGGGAACAATGAAAAAATGCTTATGGTCCTTTGACAAGCCTATGAAAGTCTAGCATAAGAAAGTACAATATGAGGCTATTGTTATCACCTGGATGGATCCAAAAGATTGTGGTTAGCTAAGACCAGTTTGGATGGATTATTCGATGAGGAAAGAGCCTTTATATCTTGGTGTAAAGAAGGATGAAGTGGTCAATGCTATTCAATCATATGGTTGGCCCCTTTTTGACCCTCCCATATTGTTTTAGAAAGGAATGAGCCAAGTTCTAAAGTTAAAACTTCACAAGTGCTCCAAATACTTTCCTTGAACAAAGGGGATTCACCTTGTTGACCAATATATTATCATGTTCATTCATAAAGGGGGGTTTCTTGGTTATTGAAAATTAACTCAATATATTGTAGGCATTGGGGATGGTGAGTAGGGTATGGGGGTTTTATAGGAATTTGGGGTATAAAAGGGGCATCTAGTAAAAGTAGTGAATACCCTCTAAAATAGGGGTTTTTAATTGGAAATATGTATAGGGAGGGGGACTCAACAAACTTTATTTTCATAGGTTTTTATCAATATATAATGAAATTAAGGGTATTCTTTAATATCCCAGAACAAATGTTGATACAAGGGCATCTCAACCCAACATGATCAGTCGCAATTAAATGAATTAATTCATCTAGAGAATAGTCAACGACCTACAAAGGTGCGAGTAATGAGTCGAAAAAAGGAAGAGTTGTGGGAGTTCCGACTTGCTGTGGTCGATGATAGATTATGAGACAAAAAAATGACTAGGTTTCAAGAGGAGCGACGAAGCCCTAGTTGTTGTTATATTTTTTAAAGATTTGATTGGATTATCTAGGATCTTTATATGAAAGAATAACAAGTACAAAAAATTCATAGGATATAAAAGATGCACAAGACACAAATATTTTCATCAGGGAAACCATAAAGGATAAAACACCACAAACTTCTTCAGAATAGCAAGATGATCAAAAGCAGTAATAAGAAATGTTCAGAAGCTATCTTTCTCTCCTCCTCTGACTCTCTCTCTCTCTCTCTCATGCGCCTTAGAGAGCGTGTGTGATGTATAAATGAGGGAGAGCACCTCCCTATTATACCCTTTCAATTCACTGACCAAATATAAGACCTGAGCCTACATGTCATCTCACATGGGGCCCACTTCTCCTAGAGAGACCATAATTACATATTACATGATGTTACATTGGGGACTATTGCCCCGACTTACAACGGAGATTGTACCTCAAGGTCTAGACACAATTTAGACATCCCGTCAAGGGGTAACACACATCCCTAATGGGAGTACAACAACATACAATGATAATATACATTAGAATATCTTCTAAAGTTACAAATACATCAACACTCCATCTTAAATAGGAAGGTATTCTCTCTCGACACAGTCATCAACACATTTGGTCAGGTCTTCATAACATCATCATCATTAAGGAGTCATAGAGTCTTCATCATAGCTGCTGCCATCATCTTCTTATAATTTGATCATCATCCCATACTATCTGTCATTAGAAGTTTCTATAGTGCTAGCCCTTTTTCATGCTGGATGCAGGCATAGCCTCCATGTAGGTCTTCATCATCTCCGTGAGAAAGACATCAAGTAGGTACATCCGAGGACTTATTACATGCCTCTTGAAAAACTTGCAGGTTCTACCAGGACTGATTATATGCAACTACAAAACCTGAAGGAGCATCCCAGGACTGATTACATGCCTTGCAACACCTGTGTACCCTACTATTAGCTCATCATCTTCAGATCATTTCATTGTCACACGGAGCACAACCCAGATACACATAACACAACACTTACGTCCACCGACATGGGAGGACAAACCTACCACCATCCGGGAAAGGCTCATCTTTTACATCAACAACCATGGGAGGACCAACCTACCACCATGTCGGAAAAGCTTCAACATTTACATCAACGACCATGGGAGGACCAACCTACCACCATGTCAGAAAAGCTCCAGCACTTACATCAACGACCATGGGAGTACCAACCTACCACCATGTCAGAAAGGATCCAACACTTACATTAATGACCATGGGAGGACCAACCTACCACTATGTCAGAAAGGCTTATGCGTATCTACGTCTTCCAGACTCATCACTTTCCCTTGGAAGGAAACTCGATATGAAGTACACCAAGCTTCTCTTTGAAGTATTCAAACTTCACTCTGGCTATTTCTAGCATAGAATCACATCAAGACTGATTACACCCAAGGATAACTTGTGATATTCGCCAGGATTGATTACATCCGAGGACAACCTACAAGACTGATTACGTCTGAGAAACCTTCGAGCTTCCCCAGGATTTTATGCTCAGACAACCTGTCTCACCAGCTCTGCTATAATTCATCACTCCTTCTTTCGAGAGATCTTGATATGGATCACATATTGGAGCTTCACTGCTCCTCTCTGCATCATACACAAATACAAGTTAGATCAATCAAATCAAATAGTAGCTTTCAAAAGAAACATACTACCTCACAAATAGTCAAGCAAGTGGAAACATATTTTTCCTAGGCTGTACTTGTTTCCATGCAGGACTGGATCCTGCCAAACCAATAGGCCATATTGGATCTCAAACTGAAGAATAAACCCAAGGTGCTATTCTTCTCCGTGGCGCTACCAATACGAATGAACATAATCATTCAAGTTAGTCTTTTGGTTCGTATAACACTTATGCCCATACTCAACTGTACCCTTCAGGTACCTCACTGCATGCTTTGCAACTAGGTGAGCATGTCTCAGATCTGTCAGGAACTGGCTCAGGTTTTTTACAGTAAAGCATATGTATGGTCTCGTATTCATCAGGCACATCAATGAATAAATCATCTGACAATACATCATGGCGTCATCCGTCTCTAATGAAGCATCACACAAAAGATTCAAGTTTGATTCCATAGGTGTGGTTATCACCTTGTGGTCCAGTATTCTAAATTTATTCAGAATATCCACTGCATACTTTCCTTAACCAAGGGAAATCTCATTCGCATTCTTCCACACCTCCATTCCTAAGAAGTAGTGCATTATCCCTAGGTATTTCATTTTTAACTCTATAGCAAGTCTCTTTCTTGAATCTTTAAAGAGTTCATCTTTTCCTGTCAGGAACATGTCATCGACATATAACAGGAGAATCACTGGTCTTTCTCCTTCAACCTTGAAGTAAAGGTTGGAATCCGATTTACTCTCAGTAAATAATAGAGCCATCAGTAAGCTATCCATCCTGCCATACCATGTTGAACATGAGGATCTTCTGCAGTCACTCCCTCTGAAGCGGAGCATCATTCTCCCTCTTCCTTTAAAACTCTATGTACTGAAACATTTTGTAATGGAGTGACAAGTATCTTCCTACGCTACTAATATTCTATGTATAAGTTTAGGGTCACTGGATACCAAGATCCTCTATATTGAACTTTGTTGAAAATTTCTTCTCGCACCCATCTGTGAGCTTGTCATTTTCTATAGGATTTCATCTTCAATCTTGTAGAAAAGGTTAAGATCTTGATCACTCTAGGTGATATTCATTCTCCTTATGTAACTATATTTTCTATCCCATGGGTGCCTTCTAAGCCCGTACAAGGTCTTCTTTAATTTTCTTTGTGGGTAGACTCCTTCTTAAGCCTTCAGCTTCATCATATTCTTCATTCATAACAACATCATTCTTATCCAAATGCTAAGATGTATAAGAGGTTCTTCAAGGACCCAACTAGCATAATGCCTTCAATCTGGAGTTGATCCTTGACCTGATGTTTCCAAACTTGGGAATACTCCGGATTATTCACTGGTTGTTGATTTTATACACCAAATCTGCATCTTTAGCAATTTTAATTTTTCAGAGAGAGACAGTGAGAGAGGGGCAGGTAGGGAGGGAGGGAGAGAATTTTATGAAAAAATCATAAAAATATATATGTAAAGAAACAATGTTTCTTCAAAAAATAGAAATTCTATGAACATATACTGCTTTTAGAGAGAGCCTTGGAAAAAAAAATCATAAAAATGTATATATAAAGAAACAATGACCTTTCCAAAATAAAAATTTAAAATTTAATATATATATATATAGAAATTCTATGAGATTTTCACAGGAGCTCCTGGTGACTGCATGCGTGAAGCTTTGATGACATAGTACTGTCAGAGTACGTCGTACAGGCCTCTAGCTATGGCTGGGGGCTTGGAATAACATATGTTTCTTCATACTTGTGCAGGTTCGATGTTTGTGAAGATGTCTTGTTTGAGCTGGAGGCGGTTTTTATTAGGGTTTGCACTGCAGCTGGAAGTTTTGTAGGGTTTGGAGACTGTCACGGTTATCTTTCTTGGTAGTAATGGAGGATTTTGAGCTTGTGTATTATTCAAGTGATCGGTTGGAAAGCTCTAACAGCTGGGGAGTGCCAGGTGGAGGTTTACTGGAGCAGGAGGTGGACATCCCAAGGCTGGGACCGGATGCACATGCTTTGGCTAAATCAGGGCCGTTGGATCTGGAGGCTGTTACCTTTCCCTCTGATTTCATTATCTCGTCGGGGGATCAGTTTACAGATGATTTTCAGGGGAACACTTTGTCTTACCTTCCGAACGATTTACTGGACAGCCCAAGCTGGCGGGCGGTTGGTAATTGTCCCAGTAAATTAGGGTTTTCGTTACCTGGCTTTCCGGAAGGGTTTGAACCTGTGGAGGCATTTGCATAGGTGTTTCTTGATGGGGGGGATGGTCGGTTCCTGCAGGGCGGTGGGGTTGGAGGTTTCTCTCCGGTGGTCGATGGGAGGTTTCCCTTGGGTGTAGCGGAGCAGCGTGGTTTCGGCTCCCCACGAGGGGTTAACACGATTGGAGGTCGAGGGAATTTGGAGGGATTGGCCAGTCGTAAAGCTATGGAAGGCGGCTCTCCAAAATGCCGAAGACGAAACTGGATCAAAACTAAAAAGCTTCAGAATTATGCTGTGGGGGAAGACCTAGCCTGGGATGGTGTATTGCAGATGGCGAATTGCACGCTGGTGGGGCGAGCTATGGGGCGACAATTTGCAAAAAAGACAGTGCAGGAATGGGCCAGGGCTTCTTGGGGGGAACAGTTAGGATATACCCCGAAGGTGGTGATGCTGAATAGAGGCTGGTTTGCGGTTAATCTGTCAAAGGAGGAGGACCTCAACTGGATCCAGAGCAAGAGTTGGCACATTAATCATTCACCTGTTCTCCTGAAAAAGTGGAACCCTCTGTTTGATGCAAGCAAAGAAAGGGTGGATGAAGTTCCTATTTGGGTAAGAATGCCCTCTCTCCCTCTTCATTTCTGGGACTTGTACCATTTCAGGAGGATTGGAGACATCTTGGGTACTTTTCTGGAGGCAGACTTATCATTTTTGGAAACCCATGAGCAGAAGGTTGCACAAATATTGGTGAACATTAACCTCAGGGAAGGTTTAGCAGAATCTATCAATCTGGACTGGGGACCGGTGATCATTCCACAATTTCTGGATTACGAAAATGTCCCTTTCCGTTGCCGGCGTTGTCACGCGTATGGTCATCCGGCCTCAGACTGTTCTTTACCAAAGCATGCTCATTTTGGTTTTAGAAGGAAAGGCCCTGTGGTTTCAGATGAGGGGCAGCCTGTGAAGATTGTTGAGTCTCTTGGATTAGCACACAACCTTGTGGAAGAACATGCCAGTGATCCAGTCTGCGAAGAACCGATCATAGCTAGTCCAGCTAGGGCCGAAGGATTTCCAGAATTGACTGCTCGGTTTCAAGATATGGTATTTGTCACCTCTCCCAAGGTTCCTTCTTGCCCGGGTACTTCCACTCCTCCTTTGTCTCCTCATGTTAATTTGTTCTTGAATAATGTCTCTCTCTTAGGCTTTGACTGGATTGAGGGTTTAAGGAAACTGTCTTTATCGGGTCGGGCGGGCCCTTCCTTTCCATCTTTTGTGCCCTCCCCTTTACCACTTTTTGTGCCCTCTCCTTCTATTGTTGAGGATGATTCTTCCCCAGTTGATGGTCTGGCTCTTAGTGCTCCTGAACTGTTTTTAGCTGTGACAGAGCCTTCCAGTGTTTGTTTGGAACCTGATCCTGGAACTCCTTGTGAAGATTCTTGTCCATCCCCTACTGAATCTTCGGATTCGGTCTATTTCTTAAGGTCAAGATCTAAGACTGCCTCAGGTTTGGCCAAATCCTCGCCTGTTCGAAGGGGTCGGGGCAGAAAAACAAACCTCTCTAAGGCTCAATCCAGATCTAAGGAGGATCTTCTGGAAGGAAAACAAATAACGATTGAATCGGCCCTTAGAGCGAAGAAGGCCATGAAAAGAGGTCGGAAATGAAACTTATGTCCTTCAACAGTTGAGGGCTGGCTGGGCCTGTGAAGAAAACAGCCTTCATCAGGGTGCTTACTCTTGAACATCCTGATGTTATTCTGCTACAAGAGACTCTAGGAGTTGGAGAAGTGATTAAGGAGCGGCTTGAACTTTGGTTACCTGGGTGGTCTTTTATAACTCTTGATGCCAATGGACGTTCTGGGGGATTGGCTGTGGGATGGAGGAAGTGTTGTGTGAAGCTGGTTAATGCTTGGGGGATGGATTCCGCTTTGGGAGCGGAATTTCACTCTGAAGAGCTGGGGTTCTCTTTTCCTGTGATTAATGTCTATGGGCCTTACCTGAACAGAGGCCTTTTTTGGGATAATTTGCTACAACATCCTCTGGTGAATGGAGACTCACTTGTCATGGGTGGTGATTTCAACTTTTCCTTGGGGCTGAGTGAGATTTGGGGGCCACGTGCTCGTGCTGACCCTATGACAGATTATTTTATTCAGAAATTGGTAGAGAAAGGTTTGTTGGATATTGAACTGGTAAAAATTAGGCCAACTTGGAGAAAAAATCGAAGTGGAGAGGCCAGAGTGGCAAAACGGCTTGATCGCTTTTTGATAACTGAGTAGTTGGTGGATAGATCTTTCCAAGTTAGACAGTGGGTGGGCAGTGGGGGTCATTCTGACCACTTCCCGATTTTTATTGAAATAAAAAAGGGGCCTATTAACCCGCCGAGTTCTTTAAAATTCAATAAAACTTGGCTCCAGGACGAGACATTCAAAGCCCTTTTCATCACACACTGGAACCCTATTGTGGAGGTAAATAATCGGTCGGCTGCTATGCAGTTTACAGATAATATTAAAATATTAAAAGCTTGGATCAAGGATTGGGCAGCTGAAAAAAGGAGAAGATCAGATGTTGAGTTGAAACAGGTGGAGGCTGATTTGTTGGCGATCTATGAAGGTGAGGGTGGTGGTCTCTCTTCACTTGAATCGAAGGAATCTTTAACTAGATTGGAGGGAAGGCGTAATACTCTTCTTCTGGAAAGAGAGGAAGCGTGGAGGCTTAAAAGCAGAGCTATTTGGATTGAATGCAGGGATGATAACACCAAATTTTTTCATGCGTATGCTCGTGGAAGGAAGGTGGCTAACACCATCTGGAGTTTATAGGATGAGGAGGGATCCACCCATGTAACCTTCGATGATAAAGCTCGGTGTGGGGTGAATCACTTTCAGCAATTGTTTAAAGCCCCTCAGCAGGCTACAATTGAAGAGGTCATCAGGGTGGCTCAGATGTTTCCTAGATTTGTGGATGAGGAAGGAAACAGGGATCTGATGAGGGTAGTGACTGAAGATGAACTTAAAAAGGTTATGGGCAGTTTTCAGAAAGATAAAAGTCCAGTACCAGATGGCTGGACGATTGATTTTTCCTGGATCTATATGATATTTTGGGGAAGGACTTGTTGCAGGTTATCGAAGACTCAAGGATGTCAGGATGGATCCCTGCCAGTTTCAACTCTACCTTTATAGCCCTTATCCCTAATTCAGATAATCCTCTTACCCTAAATGACTTCAGACCTATCTCCCTGTGAAATTGTGTCTACAAGATTATCTCCAAAGTAATTGCACTCAGATTGAAAATCATCCTCTCAAATCATATCTCAGATGAGCAGTTTGGGTTCTTGGAAGGTCGCCAGATTCATGAAGCAATTGGGGTTGCTCAGGAAGGACTCCATAGTTTAAAAACCAAGAGGCTAAAGGGGGCCATTCTCAAACTTGATCTCTCTAAAGCGTTTGATAAAGTTAGCTGGCTCTATCTGAGGTTGCTTCTTACCCATCTTGGTTTTTGTATCAATTTCATAAGATGGATTATGTCATGTTTAACTACTGTTTCCTTTGCTGTGTTAATTAATGGTGCGGCCTCACCCTTTTTTCACGCTGAGCGTGGGCTAAGACAAGGGTGTCCCTTGTCTCCGCTCCTTTTTTTGCTAGTAGCTGAAGGTCTAAGCAGGGCAATAAGAACAGCCAAAGTGGAAGGTCGTTTTGCTGGGATTCAGCTAGCTTCACATCTCTATGTAACACATCTACTTTTTGTGGATGATGTTTTGATTTTCTGTTCTGGGTTTAGAGAAGAAACTAGAGTTCTCCAGGAGATTCTGACCCTCTTTTCAAAGGCCACTGGAATGGAGATAAATTTTGGCAAATCTTCCCTGACCACCCATTTGTTAAGACCAGAAGAAGAGGCTAAACTAAGGAGGTTTTTTCCTATCATTACAGCTGGATTGGATGATGGACTTAAGTATCTTGGTTTTTCTCTGAAAGCAAATTTGTACCGGAAACAGGATTGGCTATGGTTGGTTGGGAAGGTAGAGAAGAGACTCATGGTTTGGAGTCATAAGTGGCTCTCTAGAGCTGGCAGACTTCTCTTGGTCAAAGCAGTATTGGAGGCAATACCGGTTTATTGGATGTCTCTTTCATGGATTCCGAAAGGGATTCTTGAAAGGATAAGAAGGATATGCTTTAGATTTTTATGGAGCGGCAAAAAGGATGAACATGTAACTCCATGGGTAAACTGGAAAAGGATCGCGGCTCCAAAAGGATTAGGTGGGTGGGGCCTTAAGAACATCTTTCTCTTTTCAAAAGCTCTGGCTGCCAAGGGGGGTTGGAGGCTGCTGAAAACCTGTAGTCTTTGGACTCGGGTAATTAAATAGAAGTACCTCTTGGGAGTGAACCTCATTGAATGGATTAGAAATCCCAGGAAAGATCATTCAGGGGGATTGGTGATTTGGAAAGCTATCATAAAATCATTTCATTTGATTGAAAGCAACCTTGCATGGGATATTGGAAATGGGGAAAAGTTCTTGATTGGCAGGGACCCTTGGGTGGGCTATAATCAATAGCATATTCTTCCAGATGATGTGGTTGTGGCCTTAAGTCATATGGGGATCACTACATTAAACCATCTTGCTGATCCAAGGCCTGCTGTCCCATGGAATCAAATCTGGAGAAGGGCTTCCTCATTGGGTTTGGGGGATCGTGAAACTGATATTATGGAACGATATTTAAGGGATTTGGTGCTTGCAAATATCCTTCTTACTGATCAAGAAGATTCGTTGGTTTGGGAGGCTGACCCGGCTGGGATTTATACACCTAAGGATGGATATGCGTGTCTTAGTGAAGAAGAAGGACTAAGAGATGAGGTCTGGTGGTGGAGACCTCTGTGGAGGTTGAAATGTCCAGCAAAGACAAAACTGTTCATGTGGTGCGTTCTTAATAATAAATTCCCAACGTGGGATGTGCTTCAGAAACAGTCCTTTCAGGGACCAGGCTGGTGTGTGCTCTGCAAAAAGGAGCTGGAATCCACTTGTCACCTGTTTCTTTTTTGTTCTTTCTCGAAGGCTGTATGGAGGGAAGTTTCTTCCCTGGCAGGTTTCATTTGTCACTGGGAAGGGGCATCGATGGAAATTGACTGGGATTCATGGTGGCGGTCGAATACTCAGCAGAAACATAAGATTTTACCTTTGCTGGTTACTTGGGGGATTTGGCTGGCACGCAATAAAGCCATTTTTGAGGACGCTGCTAACAATCCGGTCATTGTTGGAGATCTGGCTGTGGGATATAATAAGTCTTATCCGGAATACATTCGGGTGGCAAATGAACGTAGAAGATTAGCTGTGGAAATTGACCGTGCGTCCCCGTGGGCTTTCTTTGACGGGGCAGCACAAAATGAAATATGTGGAGGAGGCGTTGTTTTGTTCTTTTCTGATTTACATTACTATGTTCTCTCCTTGGGCCTCGGGGGGGGCACGAATAATTTTTCAGAGCTCATGAGCCTTAAACTCCTACTGATCTTTTCACTTGAAAAAGGATGCAACAAACTGAATTTTATGGGAGATTCGATGAATGTCATTAACTGGATAAATCAGACCCAAGAATGTCGACAGCTGAGACTTGCACACACACTTCACTCTATCAGACTTTTACTTCAGAGATTTGAATCTTTCTCTTGCCGGCATGTATACAGGGAAAATAACCAGGAAGCGGACAAAGCTTCCAAGGAAGGGATCAGGCTGGTTGCGGGCACTTGGACAGTGAAAGAAATTAAAGATGGCAGACTGCAGGGGTTTTATCACAGACCCTTTGTTGAAGACTGATAATATCATGATTTTTACGTACTTTTATGGCATTGATGGTTAATTCCGCAGAACTAAAAACTTTTTTACAGCAGTATATTGATGTATATTTTGAACCTTATTGAAAGGAGGATAGAAAACGCAATGGGCATCTTTGTATGTTCTTGTTAGAATAGTTTATTGACTGGAGGTTGTTATAATCTCATGACAGATTTTTGGTTATGCATATGGTATTCACGATGTGAATCTATAGAATGTAATTTTGATCTCGCAAGATGAATGAAATTACGCTTTTTTTCCTGGGAAAAAAAAAAAAAGAGGTTCTTCAAGAATTGAGTCCTTCATATTCCTCATTGCTTGAGGGATCTTCTTTGAATCCTGAGAGCTTGATCTTTAGTTGCTCCCATATTCTCTTCTCTTATTATGATTTTCTTCTGTGCACTCTTCCCACAATCTGGTAAAGCTAATCACTTCGTTCTGGAACACATTCCTCGAATGAATGAATCCCATGATCTTGGGAGGCCATTCAAGGTGGTTATAAAAATCTCTTATTCTTCTTCGATTGCTTTGCCATAGTGTCGAACACTTCCTTTTGATGTCTTCAAGGATGACACATGAGGGATGAGATGATATTTAATAGAATATGCAATGATTCTCTTGGTTCTAGCCTTAGCCTCATCTCTCTCTACTTCTAAGAACTTCCTTACTGAAATACCGATCCAAGTCAATTTCTTCAAGGATCATGGAGGTCCAATACTTCCATACTCGAAAGTTGTCAGCTTCATCAAGCTTGTCATCAAGTTGGGTGTGATTAGTCATTTTGAAATGAGAACCTCAAATGTAAATAGTAAAAATTAAGATCTTACCAATTTGAGGTGTCCGACCTGGTTTCGGAGCTGGCTGATCTAGGGTTTGTTAGAGAAACCCTAATTTTTTAAACTTGGAATTTCAACTTTTTGATAGGACAGAAAGATTGGCCTCTTCAAGGTGATCTGTCCAATGTACTTCTTTTCTGAAAATAGTGGTGGGAAGCTCCTGGAACAGTAAGCCCTAGTTTTCCAATTTCTTCTACAGAAATGTTTGAAATTTATTTTTTTGTATTTACGAAGTTTTGGATCCTTATAGTATGAAACTTCTCATCAAGAGAACCTGATATGTCTTATTTCCAACCACACAGGTTAGAGTAGAAATGGATTCTCCAAGTGGGACTTATTCTGATTTTTCCAAGGTGACTGTTTTGGGGAATATTCATCATAGCGAACTTGTACGGACTTCCACGTGTCACTTTTTCACATTCTGTAATACCCCCATGACATTACTTTTATTTTTCATGTTTTGAAAAATTATTATTTTTATTATGTAATGAGTTATAAAACTCAAAGACAGAAATAAAATTTGCACAAACAAACATTTTATTTATTTATTAATAAAGAAAATGACACTTGGAGAACTCAACTACATGAGGGGACACCAACCATGGCACCAATGAACATGTGTAAGCAAGCTAAGAGTGATTGATACCAATCAAATCCAATCCAAATATCAATAGCTAGACAAGATCCTAAATCATAAGGATTTAGGGATCTCATTGGAGATTTGATTGGGATGGCATAAGACCTGGGCAAAACTATTTATATGAGTGCACTGGAATAGCATGGGACGCCGTGTTGTGCATGGGAAAAATGAATTGAGCGTTTTTCTAGTTGTTATAAGTCCATCGTGAGAACTTGTTATGGACTCGAGGTTGAGTGCCGCGAGGAAGTGTCTTGCTGTTCGGGTGCATGGTTGGTGATCCAGCTCGGGGGTGGAGCGGAGCAAACCATTGAGTTGCTGCCTCCTATGGTTGGGAGGAGTTGAATTCTCCAAGATATATTTTCAACATCATTTTCAAGTAAGTATCTTTGATTTCTACTGTACAGAGTATGTTTCTGAAATATTTAATATAGATCCAATCCCTATATGCGATCTACCATTTATGCATCTTACTATTGGAAATATCTTTCATATTCTCAATCGATTAACAAATATTTGTGTATATTTACTTTTGCGTGGATCTTGTTCTTTGTATATGCTGTGGCCGTGTGGTTCCAATCCCTACAAACGTTTTTACTTTCTGCGTTTTTGGATATGGGCATTTATGTGGAGAATAATGACCCGATCGAGTCTTAGATGTATTTTATTTATTTATTTATTTTACTGCGATTTACATCTAGTTTCCTACATTTCAGACCTGGAAGTATCTCAGCATACTTGGTTGACTGTATTTTCACATCTGGAAGAAACTATGTTTATTTGTTAAACCTTTTGTTTGTGTCTAGATCCTTCCTTTCTTTGTATGTGAAGGCACTCGGTAAATGTTCTAGAATTCATATGCTTTTTGATTTTTATTATAGACCCGTCCCGGTATAGAATTCTCAGTATGCGTTTTCACCTCTGCGTTTTACCTGCTATTTTGTCTTGGTTACAGATTTGATCCCAATTTTATCTCTTTTGATGGAGGAATGATCCGAAATTTTCAGTAATCAATAAACTTTTATTCAGCGAGTACAAATCCTTCGCTGAGACTTCTCTTTAATACTAACAGTCCTTAATTTAAGATATAGCGTATAGTAGTAATCGTTTTCAGAAGGAAACCGTGTGTTCAGTCAATTTTAAAAGATTGTTTGGTTGTCCTATTGTGATTTTATGACGATATGATTTTGTATTCCATTGTGATCAATTTCATGATCATGTGTTATCGAATTCCTGCCAGCAACCATTTGATTATTTTTCAATTTCACGTTCAAAGAGTTTTTATGACAGTTCTCAATTGACAGTTTGTCCCTTTTCCTTCTTTGATCTTTGATTTTCGGAGTTTGGTTCGTGTATCATGTAAGTACCAATACCTTTATTGACCTTCGAATTCATGTGTTCTGTAAAATATTTAAATATGATTGAACCGTCATGTAAAAGAAAATGATTTCCAGTATTCAAAACCATTCGAAATCCATTTTTGTTTGCCAGTCTGCCCGTCGAGTCATTTTTAGAACCATCGTTTAAAAATGATTTCCAGAATTTTAAACCCAGTCGAGATCCACTTTGGATGCCATTCTGTTGCCGAGTCTTTTTCTTTAGAATACTTTTCAAATATCAGTTAAAAAAATGGTAACGCTTGGGGACTGCATGTAATTTACCATACAAACAAATTAAAGCGTTGTCATTTTCCTTTTAGCTCATGTGTTTTATTTTTGTAATGATTTTTTTTCAAAAATCTGTGGTCGCCATTTTTTTTTCTTTACCTTGGATAACATTTTTCTCTATTGGGCAATGGCATAGTCATGTGTCGTTCTCTACTTACTATGCTCCATCAATATGACAAGGTGTTCTAAGCGTTCAGGTGTACACTAGTCATATAGATAATGCCTTGAACTCCATCTTTATATGTTTTAGTGTAGTTAATAGAAATCAAAAGTCTTGGAGGAATGTATATTTTTGCATTATAAGTGTTTATGGGTTTAGTAGAGTAAGTATAGTTTTGAAGGTATGGAAATGTTAATTTGGTAAATGTTATGTTAATAGAGTGTAATTTAAGTTGTCTTTAGATGCTTTTAAGATTATTGAGAATTTTAGTAGTGGCGTATAAGATAGATGGTTACATATACTTTTAATTCAATGAATTGTATTGATTTTTGTTATAGGGTATACTTATACTTTTTGTGCATTTTTTTATATAAATATAAGAAAGGGAAAGATGTTAAATAATAATCTAGTGTGGTATTTTCATTATTACTATTATCAATTTAGATGATCATGATTATGCGTTACTTTATGGATATGATTTTTGGGTACGTTACATTGTGGTATCCGAGCCCAAGTTACTACAGTTGGCCCTATGGTGTCCATACACATTTTATTTGTTTTTCTCTCTCCCAAACACTAACAAATGTGCAAATCTTTGTTCTTATTACTTGCATAGCAGAAAACTGTCTTACTAAAATCTGCAGGAAGATATGGCCGGAAGACGACCCCCTGCCCCACCTGCACAGGTTGAACTTAATAATGAGGATCCCCCTAATAACAACTTTGTTAATTTTGAGATTCTACAAACAGTGAGGGACTTACAAGAATAAATTATGAACTTTAAGACTGAACATGAAGGGTATTGAAAACCCAAGAAGACTTAAATGAAGGCCTACTTTTTAAACTGCATGAGATAACTGATGAAAAGAAAAAAAAGAAACGTAGACAAGAAAACTCATCCTCTGACTGTCCTTACTCTGACGGAAGCAATTTATCTAGTGAATCAGAGTATTCTAGTGACAGTTCTGAGGGTAGACATAAGAAGAAAAGAAAATATAAAGATGAGCTAACAGGAGAATTCAAAAAATTAAAGCCTCCTACCTTTGACGGCGAAGTCAATAATGGAGAAGAAGCTGAGGCTTGGCTCTTCGGAATGAAGAAGTACTTCACTATGTTCAATTACTCCAACTCCATGAAGGGCAAAATGGCCATCTTCAATCTCGTCGAAAAGGCCGAGATTTGGTGGCAAGAATTAAAAAGAGCAAAACGAATAAATGATAGGAAAGTAAGTTGGAATTGGTTTAAAAAGGAATTTAAAAAAGAATAGCTCTCGGAATATTACTACGAAGGGAAAGCTAAGGAGTTTTATGAGCTAAGACTAGGATCCATGTCCATGCATGACTTTTGTACTAAATTCTTATCCCTATTAAGATATTTGCCTTACTTAAACGAAGAAAAACCGCAAATACACAGGTTTCTAGGTTGCTTGCCTAACTTTTATAAAGACAAAATCGAGTTTGATGAACCGAAAACTTTGTATGAAGCAATGAGGAAGGCCAAATTAACATATGACCAATCCAAGAGTAAAAGTGAAAATCCCTTTAATTTTAAGAGAAGAGATGGAAATGGTTTTAAGAAAAGAGAGTTCAAACCTTTTAATAATAAACATAAAAGTTTCCAGAAAAATACCTTTAAGGACAAACAACCAACACTAAGAACAGAATATAAACAACCTATGAGAACTGCTGAGTATAAAGATACTACTTTTAATAAGAAAAGTGAAGAAATAAAAAGAGAACCCTTGCAGTGTTGGGGTTGTGGGTGGGGGGTCATTTCTATCGGGATTGTCCTCATAAAAAGGATAATCGGAATATTCACACAGTTCGAGGAGAAGCCATAGTAGGAGAAGTTGCTCAGAACATAGCGCAGATTAGCGCAATGATGGACAATCATCAAACGGATTTTCAGCCCTCCATGATTGAGGTAGAAGGTAAGATCCTTGAAAAACCTATTTGTATATTAATTGATTCTGGTTCTACCCTAAGTTATATATCTCCTAAGTTAGTAGATTTGTGTAAAATGAAAAAGAATGATTTTGAAAAATTGTGGTTAGTGCAGTTAGCCATCGAGACAAAAAGAAAAGTAACTAGTTTTATTTCTAGATGTGAAGTTCATATGCAAGATTTGATTACAAAAGTAGATTTGAATGTTTTACCATTAGGATCTTACGATGTACTAATTGGCATGGATTGTCTAGAAAAACATAAAGTGGTGCTAAATTGATTTGAGAAAACTTTTGATTGTATTGATGAAAATGGTGAAAGTAAAATGGTCAGAGGAATTCCAAAGAAGATTCTTACTAGGAAAATTTCTGCCTTGCAATTGAAAAAGTGTGCCAGAAAAGGATGTAGGGTTTTTGTTGTACACATCACCGAAACTAATGTTAAAGAAACAAAACCTAATTTAGAGGATCTTCCCTTTTTAAATTATTTTAAAGACGTCTTCCCAGAAGAGATACTGGGAATACCTTCGAGGAGAGATATTGACTTTACCATTAAATTGATACTTGGAGCAGTACCTGCCTTGAAGGCCCCTTATCGAATGAACACACCTGAATTGGTAGAATTACAGTTGCAATTATAGGAATTGATAGATAAAGAATATATTAGACCAAGCGTGTCTCCATGGGGAGCACCTGCCTTATTTGTTAAAAATAAGGATGGCACATTGAGACTATGTGTCAATTACAGACAATTAAATAAAATGACAATTAAGAATAGATACCCTCTCCCCCGCATTGATGACTTGTTTTGACCAAGTACGGGGAGCGTCGATATTCTCTAAAATCGACTTAAGGTCTGGATACCATCAAGTAAGAACTAAGGACGAGGATGTCCATAAAACTGCATTTAGAACAAGGTACGGGCATTATGAGTTCTTTGTTGTACCATTTGGCTCGACCAATGCCCTAGCCACGTTCATGTGTTTAATGAACAGTGTTCTTCACAAATATCTAGATAAGTTTGTAATAATATTTATTGACGATATATTAATATACTCAAAAAACGAAGAAGAGCATAAAGAACATTTAAAACTTGTCTTGCAAACCTTAAGAGAACATAAACTTTATGCAAAGTTTAGCAAGTGTGAATTCTTTCAAGATAATTCAGTACCTAGGTCATGTAATAACTAAGGAAGGTATTTTGGTGGACCCAAATAAAATCAAGGCAATCAATGATTGGCCAGTTCCTAAGGATGTAACCGGGATTCGATCCTTTATGGGAATCATGGGTTATTATCATAGGTTCATTGAGGGGTTCTCCAGAATTGCTTATCCAATAACCTCACTTCAAAAGAAAGGAACTAAATTCATATGGTCTAATAAATGTCAAGAAAGCTTTGTAAAACTTAAGCACTTATTAACCACCACACCTATTCTAAGGATTGCAGATCCTTACAAGGACTTCGTAGTATGTACGGATGCATGTTTAGAAGGATTAGGTGGTGTGTTATTACAAGAGGATTATGTAATAAGTTACGAATCAAGAAAACTTAAAATACATGAACGGAACTATGCAACACATGACTTGGAATTAGCTTCTATAATACATGCTTTAAAGATGTGGAGACATTACTTAATAGGAAGAAAATTTACCTTAATGTCAGATAATATGAGCTTAAAATATTTATTTGATCAACAAAACTTGAATGCTCGCCAAGCAAGGTGGCTAGTGTTTTTGAGTGAGTATGATTTTGAAATTAAACACATTAAAGGAAAAGAGAACAAGGTGGCGGATGCCCTGATTAGAAATGCCATTCCGCTTTGTTCAACTACCTTCAGTAGTTATAAAACAAATCTCAAAGATTTAATAAAATAAGCAGCTAAAAATGATGAAGAGTACTTAAAGATTAAAGAACAATTGGAAATAGATGATAAGGGAAGTTATTCAGCTTATTCTATAAGCTCCGAAGACTTGTTAGTCTCTAAAAACCGATTATACATACCAGATTCTGAAGAAGTAAAACGTTTAATTCTTAATGAACTACATAAGAAACCATATTCCGGACATCCAGGTTACCAAAAGATGATAACTAAGTTAAGAAAAATCTATTATTGGCCTAACATGAAGAATGATGCTGCAAACTACCTAGCTAGGTGTATTGAATGTCAACAAGTAAAAACTGAACATCAACATCCTGTTGGGCTACTACAACCCTTACCTATTCCAGAATGGAAATGGGAGATAATAAGCATGGATTTTATAACGGGATTACTTAAGACAAATAAACAACATGACTCAATAATAGTAGTTGTAGATAAGTTAAGTAAAGCTGCTCACTTCATACCTGTAAAGTCTACTTTCAAAGCCATTAATATAGCTGATATTTTTATGAAATAAATATTTCGGTTGCATGGTATTCCAAAGGTTGTGATTTCGGATAGAGATGTGAAATTTACTAGTAACTTTTGGAAATCCTTGTTTAAAGGACTAGATACACAACTAAATTTTAGCAATGCTTATCATCCTCAAATGGATGGAAAAATTGAAAGAACAAATCAAGTGTTAGAAGATATGTTGTGAATGTACGTAATGGATAAACCAGGTAAATGGGAGGAGTATTTGCATTTGGTAGAATTTGCTTATAATAATGGGTATCAAGCTTCTTTGAAAATGAGTCCATTTGAAGTTTTGTATGGTCGGAAATGTCGCACTCCTGTGTCTTGGGATAACCCTACTGATAGGATTGTTCTAGGACCAGACATGTTAAAAGAAATGGAACAAATGGTGAAAGAGGTGCAACAAAACTTAAAAGTTGCTCAAGATCGGCAAAAAGTTACGTAGATTTAAAACGAACTCCAAGAGAGTTCAATGTTGGAGATCACGTATATCTAAATGTAAAGTCAAAGAAGAGTTCTTTGAGTTTGGGAAGATGTTCCAAGCTGGCACCAAGGTATTGTGGACCTTTTGAAGTGTTATCTAAGATAGGGTTGGTAGCCTATCAGCTTGCACTTCCGCCTAATATAAAAGTGCATGATGTATTTCATGTTTCATTATTAAAAAAATATATACATGATGCTACTCATATAATTGACTGGGATGTGATTCAGGTAGAAACCGAGGGCGAGTTCCAGACCAAACCTTTCCGCATTCTAGACAGGAAGGAACGTATGCTCCAGAATCGAGCCATCGTTCAAATAAAAGTGCAATGGAAGCACTTCAGCCCTGAAGAGGCAACTTGGGAAATGGAGGATAAAATGTGGGAAGCATATCCCTCCATGTTCTAGAATGAGCAAGGGAGCTCAGAATAAAAAGAACACCGAGGATGGTGTTAAAAATAAGGGGGGGGAGAAATGTAATACCCCCATGACATTACTTTTATTTTTCATGTTTTGAAAAATTATTATTTTTATTATGTAATGAGTTATAAAACTCAAAGATTGAAATAACATTTGCATAAACAAACATTTTATTTATTTATTAATAAAGAAAATGACACTTGGATAACTCAACTACATGAGGGGAGACCAACCATGGCACCAATGAACATGTGTAAGCAAGCTAAGAGTGATTGATACCAATCAAATCCAATCCAAAGCTCAACAACCAGACAAGATCCTAAATCATAGGGATTTAGGGATCTGATTGGAGATTTGATTGGGATGGCATAAGACCTGGGCAAAGCTATTTATATGAGTGCACTGGAATAGCATGGGACACCGTGTTGTGCATGGGAAAAATGAATTGAGCATTTTTCTAGTTGTTATAAGTCCATCGTAAGAACTTGTTACGGACTCGAGGTTGAGTGCCACGGGGAAGTGTCTTGCTGTTCGGGTGCATGGTTGGTGATCTAGCTCAGGGGTGGAGTAGAGCAAACCATTGAGTTGCTGCCTCCTATGGTTGGGAGGAGTTGAATTCTCCAAGCTTTATTTTCAACATCATTTTCAAGTAAGTATCTTTGATTTCTACTGTACAGAGTATGTTTCTGAAATATTTAATATAGATCCAATCCCTATATGCGATCAACCGTTTGTGCATCTTACTATTGGAAATATCTTTCATATTCTCAATCGATTAAAAAATATTTGTGTATATTTACTTTTGCGTGGATCTTGTTTTTTGTATATGCTGTGGCCGTGTGGATCCAATCCCTACAAACGGTTTTACTTTCTGCGTTTTTGGATATGGGGATTTATGTGTAGAATAATGATCCGATCGAGTATTAGATGTATTTTATTTATTTATTTATTTTACTGTGATTTACATCTGGCTTCCTGCATTTCAGACTTGGAAGTATCTTAGCATACTTGGTTGACTGTATTTTCGCATCTGAAAGAAACTATGTTTATTTGTTAAACCTTTTGTCTGTGTCTAGATCCTTCCTTTCTATATATGCGAAGGCACCCGGTAAACGTTCCAGAATTCATATGCTTTTTGATTTTTATTATAGATCCGTCCCGGTATAGATTTCTCAGTATACGTTTTCACCTCTGCGTTTTACCTGCGATTTTGTCTTGGTTACAAAATTGATCCCAATTTTATTTGTTTTGATGGAGGAATGATCCGAAATTTTCAGTAATCAATAAACTTTTATTCAGCGAGTGCAAATCCTTAGCTGAGACTTCTCTTTAATACTAACAGTCCTTAATTTAAGGTATAGCGTATAGTAGTAATCGTTTTCAGAAGGAAACCATATGTTTAGTCAATTTTAAAAGATTGTTTGGTTGTCCTATTGTGATTTTATGACGGTATGATTTTGTATTCGATTGTGATCAATTTCGTGATCATGTGTTATCGAATTCTTGCTAGCGACCATTTGATTATTTTTCAATTTCACGTTCAAAGAGCTTTTAAGACAGTTCTCAATCGACAGTTTGTCCCTTTTCCTACTTTGATCTTTGATTTTCGGAGTTCGGTTCGTGTATCATATAAGTACCAATACCTTTATTGACCTTCCAATTCGTGTGTTCTATAAAATATTTATATATTATTGAACCGTCATGTAAAAGAAAATGATTTCCAGTATTCAAAACCATTCGAAATCCATTTTTTTCTGCCAGTCTGCCTGTCGAGTCATTTTTAGAACCGTCATTTAAAAATTATTTCGAGTATTTTAAACCCAGTCGAGATCCACTTTGGATGCCAGTATGTCGCCGAGTCTTTTTCTTTAGAATACTTTTCAAATATCAGTAAAAAAAATGGTAACGTTTGGCTACTGCATGTAATTTACCATACAAACAAATTAACGCGTTGTCATTTTCCTTTTAGCTCATGTGTTTTGTTTTTGTAATGATTTTTTTTCAAAAATATGTGGTCGCGATTTTTTTTTTTCTTTACCTTGGATAACATTTTTCTCTATTGGGCAATGGCATAGTCATGTGTCATTCTATACTTACTATGCTCCATCAATATGACAAGGTGTTCTAAGCATTCAGGTGTACACTCATATAGATAATGCCTTGAACTCCATCTTTATATGTTTCAGTGTAGTTAATAGACATCAAATCTAAATATTTTATAATTCATCCATAAAGTTGAATGTTAATTACAAAACAAAGGTTATATGTCATGATGCTTATTTTTTTGAAATAAGAATGCTAATTAGAAATTGAAGGTTAAATTTCATGGTGTGAATATCATGAAATAAAAAGAATATTTTAGTTAAAAGTGAACATAGCTTTAGCTTATTATGGGAAAACAATTTAATTACTAATTTGATATTATGTTTATGTAAATATATATGATATTATGTTTGTGTAAATATATATAAAAGTCTTGGAGGAATGTTTATTTTTGCATTATAAGTGTTTATGGGTTTAGTAGAGTAAGTATAGTTTTGAAGGTATGGAAATGTTAATTTGGTAAATGTGATGTTAATAGAGTGTAATTTAAGTTGTCTTTAGATGCTTTTAAGATTATTGAGAATTTTAGTAGTGGGGTATAAGATAGATGGTTACATATACTTTTAATTCAATGAATTGTATTGATTTTTGTTATATGGTATACTTATACTTTTTGTGCATTTTTTATATAAAGATAAGAAAGGGAAAGATGTTAAATAATAATCTAGTGTGGTATTTTCATTATTACTATTATCAATTTAGATGATCATGATTATGCGTTACTTTATGGATATGATTTTTGGGTACGTTACATTGTGGTATCCGAGCCCAAGTTACTACACTTGACCCTATGGTGTCCATACACATTTTATTTTATTTTCTCTCTCCCGAACACTAACAAATGTGTAAATATTTGTTCTTATTACTTGCATAGCAGAAAACTGTCTTACTAAAATCTGCAGGAAGATATGGCTGGAAGACAATCCCCTACCCCACATGCACAGGTTGAACTTAATAATGAGGATCCCCCTAATAACAACTTTGTTAATTTCGAGATTCTACAAACAGTGAGGGACTTACAAGAAGAAATTATGAACTTTAAGACTGAACATGAAGGGTACTGAAAACCCAAGAAGACTTAAATGAAGCCCTACTTTTTAAACTACATGAGATAACTAATGAAAAGAAAAAAAAGAAACATAGACAAGAAAACTCATCCTCTGACTGTCCTTACTCTGACGGAAGCTATTTATCTAGTGAATCAGAGTATTCTAGTGACAGTTCTGAGGGTAGACATAAGAAGCAAAGAAAATATAAAGATGAGCTAACAGGAGAATTCAAAAAATTAAAGCTTCCTACCTTTGACGACGAAGTCAATAATGGAGAAGAAGCTGAGGCTTGGCTCTTTGGAATGAGGAAGTACTTCACTATGTACAATTAATCCAACTCCATGAAGGGAAAAATGGCCATCTTCAATCTCGTCGGAGAGGCTCAGATTTGGTGGCAAGACTTAAAAAGAGAAAAACGAATAAATGATAGGCCCAAGTAAGTTGGAATTGGTTTAAAAATGAATTTAAAAAAGAATACCTCTCGGAATATTACTACGAAGGGAAAGCTAAGGAGTTTTATGAGCTAAGACTAGGATCCATGTCCATGCATGACTTTTGTACTAAATTCTTATCCCCATTAAGATATGTTCCTTACTTAAACGAAGAAAAACCGAAAATACAAAGGTTTCTAGGTTGCTTGCCTAAATTTTATAAAGACAAACTCGAGTTTGATGAACCAAAAAATTTGTATGAAGCAATGAGGAAGGCCAAATTAACATATGACCAATCCAAGAGTAAAAGCGAAAATTCCTTTAATTTCAAGAGAAGAGATGGAAATGGTTTTAAGAAAAGAGAGTTCAAACCTTTTAATAATAAACATAAAATTTTCTAGAAAAATACCTTTAAGGACAAACAACCAACACTAAGAACATAATATAAAAAACCTATGAGAACTGCTGAGTATAAAGATACTACTTTTAATAAGAAAAGTGAAGAAATAAAACGAGAACCCTTGCAACGTTGGGGTTGTGGGGGGGTCATTTCTATCGATATTGTCCTCATAAAAAGGATAATCAAAATATTCACACAGTTCGAGGAGCAGCCACAGTAGGAGAAGTTGCTCGGAACATACCGCAGATTAGCGCAGCGCTGGACAATTATCAATCGGATTTTCAGCCCTCCATCATTGAGGTAGAAGGTAAGATCCTTGACAAACCTATTTCTATATTAATTGATTTTGGTTCTACCCTAAGTTATATATCTCCTAAGTTAGTAGGTTTGTGTAAAATGAGAAAGAATGATTTTGAAAAATCGTGGTTAGTACAATTAGCCACCAGGACAAAAAGAAAAGTAACCAGTTTTATTTCTAGTTGTGAAGTTCATATGCAAGATTTGATTACAAAAGTAGATTTGAATGTTTTATCATTAGGATCTTACGATGTACTGATTGGCATGGATTGGCTGGAAAAACATAAAGTGGTGCTAAATTGTTTTGAGAAAAATTTTGATTGTATTGATGAAAATGGTGAAAGTAAAATGGTCAGAGGAATTCCAAAGAAGATTCTTACTAGGAAAATTTCTGCCTTGCAATTGAAAAAGTGAGCTGAAAAGGATGTAGGGTTTTTGTTGTACACATCACCGAAACTAATGTTAAAGAAACAAAACCTAATTTAGAGGATCTTCCATTTTTAAATGATTTTAAAGATGTCTTCCCAGAAGAGATATCAGGACTACCTCCGAGGAGAGATATTGACTTTACCATTGAATTGGTACCTGGAGAAGTACCCGCCTCGAAGGCCCCTTATCGAATGAACAAACCTGAATTGGTAGAATTAAAGTTGCAATTACAGGAATTGATAGATAAAGAATATATTAGACCAAGTGTGTCTCCATGGGGAGCACCTGTCTTGTTTGTTAAAAAGAAGGATGGCACATTGAGACTATGTGTCGATTACAGAGAATTAAATAAAATGACAATTAAGAATAGATACCCTCCCCCCAGCATTGATGACTTGTTTGACCAAGTACGAGGAGCATTGGTATTCTCTAAAATTGACTTAAGGTCTGGATACCATCAAGTAAGAATTAAGGACGAGGATGTCCATAAAACTGCATTCAGAACAAGGTACAGGCATTAAGAGTTCTTGGTCGTACCATTTGGCTTGACCAATGCCCCAGCCATGTTCATGTGTTTAATGAACAATGTTCTTCACAAATATCTAGATAAGTTTGTAATAATATTTATTGACGATATATTAATATACTCAAAAAACAAAGAAGAGCATAAAGAACATTTAAAACTAGTCTTGCAAACCTTAAGAGAACATAAACTTTATGCAAAGTTTAGCAAGTGTGAATTCTTTCAAGATAAAATTCAGTACCTAGGTCATGTAATAACTAAAGAAGGTATTTCGATGGACCCAGATAAAATCAAGGCAATCAATGATTGGCCAGTTCCTAAGGATGTAACTGGGATTCGATCCTTTATGGGAATCACGGGTTACTATCGTAGGTTCATTGAGGGGTTCTCCAAAATTGCTTATCCGATAACATCACTTCAAAAGAAAGGAACTAGATTTATATGGTCTAATAAATGTCAAGAAAGCTTTGAAAAACTTAAGCACTTATTAACCACCGCACCTATTCTAAGGATTGCAGATCCTAACAAGGACTTCGTAGTATGTACGGATGCATGTTTAGAAGGATTAGGTGGTGTGTTATTACAAGAGGATTATGTAATAAGTTACAAATCAAGAAAACTTAAAATACATGAATGGAACTATGCAACACATGACTTGGAGTTAGCTGCTATAATACATGTTTTAAAGATGTGGAGACATTACTTAATATGAAGAAAATTTACCTTAATGTCGGATAATATAAGCTTAAAATATTTATTTGATCAACAAAACTTGAATGCTTGCTAAGCAAGGTGGCTAGCATTTTTGAGCGAGTATGATTTTGAAATTAAACACATTAAAGGAAAAGAGAACAAGGTGGCGGATGCCCTGAGTAGAAATGCCATTCCACTTTGTTCAGCTGCCTTCAGTAGTTATAAAACAAATCTCAAAGATTTAATAAAAGAAGTATCTAAAAATGATGAAGAGTACTTAGAGATTAAAGAACAATTGGGAACAGATGATAAGGGAAGTTATTCAGCTTATTCTATAAGCTCCGAAGACTTGTTAGTCTATAAAAACCGATTATACATACCAGATTCTGAAGAAGTAAAACGACTAATTCTTAATGAACTACATAAGAAACCATATTCCAAACATCCGGGTTACCAAAAGATGATAACTAAGTTAAGAAAAATCTATTATTGGCCTAACATGAAGAATGATGCTGCAAACTACCTAGCTAGGTGTATTGAATGTCAACAAGTAAAAACTGAACATCAACATCTTGCTGGGCTACTACAACCCTTACCTATTCGAGAATGGAAATGGGAGATAATAAGCATGGATTTTATAACAGGATTACCTAAGACAAATAAACAACATGACTCAATAATGGTAGTTGTAGATAAGTTAAGTAAAGTTGCTCACTTCATACTTGTAAATTCTACTTTCAAAGCCATTAATATAGCTGATATTTTTATGAAAGAAATATTTTGGTTGCATGGTATTCCAAAGGTTGTGATTTCGGATAGAGATGTGAAATTTACTGGTAACTTTTGGAAATCCTTGTTTAAAGGTCTAGATACACAACTAAATTTTAGCACTGCTTATCATCCTCAAATGGATGGACAAACTGAAAGAACAAATCAAGTCTTAGAAGATATGCTGCAAATGTACGTAATGGATAAACCAGGTAAATGGGAAGAGTATTTGCATTTGGTAGAATTTGCTTATAATAATGGGTATCAAGCTTCTTTGAAAATGAGTCCATTTGAAGTTTTGTATGGTTGAAAATGTCGCACTCCTGTGTCTTGGGATAACCCTGCTAACAGGATTGTTCTAGGACTAGACATGTTAAAATAAATGGAACAAATGGTGAAAGAGGTGCAAAAAAACTTAAAAGTTTCCCAAGATCGGAAAAAAAGTTACGCAGATTTAAAACGAACTCCAAGAGAGTTCAATGTTGGAGATCGCGTATATCTAAAGGTAAAGTCAAAGAAGAGTTCTTTGAGTTTGGGAAGATGTTCCAAGTTGGCACCAAAGTATTGTGGACCTTTTGAAGTGTTATCTAAGATAGGGTTGGTAGCCTATCAGCTTGCACTTCCGCCTAATATAAAAGTGCACGATGTATTTCATTTTTCATTGTTAAAAAAAAATATACATGATGCTACTCATATAATTGACTGGGATGTGATTCAGGTAGAACCCGAGGGCGAGTTCCGGAATGAACCTTTCTGTATTCTAGACAGGAAGGAACGTATGCTCCGGAATCGAGCCATCGTTCAAATAAAAGTGAAATGGAAGCACTTTAGCCCTGAAGACGCAACTTGGGAAATGGAGGATAAAATGCGGGAAGCATATCCCTCCATGTTCCAGAATGAGCAAGGGAGCTCAGAATAAAAAGAACACCGAGGACGATGTTAAAAATAAGGGGGGGAGGGGGAGAAATGTAATACCTCCATGAAATTACTTTTATTTTTCATGTTTTGAAAAATTATTATTTTTATTATGTAATGAGTTATAAAACTCAAAGACTGAAATAACATTTGCACAAACAAACATTTTATTTATTTATTAATAAAGAAAATGACACTTGGAGAACTCAACTACATGAGGGGACACCAACCATGGCACCAATGAACATGTGTAAGCAAGCTAAGAGTGATTGATACCAATCAAATCCAATCCAAAGCTCAACAACCAGACAAGATCCTAAATCATAGGGATTTAGGGATTTGATTGGAGATTTGATTGGGATGGCATAAGACCTGGGTAAAGCTATTTATATGAGTGCACTAGAATAGCATGGGACGCTGTGTTGTGCATGGGAAAAACAAATTGAACGTTTTTCTAGTTGTTATAAGTCCATCGTGAGAACCTGTTACGGACTCGAGGTTGAGTGCCGCGAGGAAGTGTCTTGCTATTCGGGTGCACGGTTGGTGATCCAGCTCGGGGGTGGAGCGAAGCAAACCATTGAGTTGTTGCCTCCTATGGTTGGGAGGAGTTGAATTCTCCAAGCTTTATTTTCAACATCATTTTCAAGTAAGTATCTTTGGTTTCTACTGTACAGAGTATGTTTTTGAAATATTTAATATAGATCCAATCCCTATGTGATCTACCATTTATGCATCTTACTATTGGAAATATCTTTCATATTCTCAATTGATTAACAAATATTTGTGTATATTTACTTTTTCATGGATCTTGTTCTTTGTATATGCTGTGGCCGTGTGGTTCCAATCCCTACAAATGGTTTTAATTTCTGTGTTTTTGGATATGGGGATTTATGTGGAGAATAATGATCCGATCGAGTCTTATATGTATTTTATTTATTTATTTATTTTACTGCGATTTACATCTGGCTTCCTACATTTCAGACCTTGAAGTATCTCAGCGTACTTGGTTGACTGTATTTTCGCATCTGAAAGAAACTATGTTTATTTGTTAAACCTTTTATCTGTGTCTAGATCCTTCCTTTCTCTGTATGCGAAGGCACCCGGTAAACGTTCCAGAATTCATATGATTTTTTATTTTTATTATAGATCCGTCCCGGTATAGATTTCTCAGTATACGTTTTCACCTCTGCGTTTTACCTATGATTTTGTCTTGGTTACAGATTTGATCTCAATTTTATTTGTTTTGATGGAGGAATGATCCGAAATTTTCAGTAATCAATAAAATTTTAATCAGCGAGTGCAAATCCTCAGCTGAGACTTCTCTTTAATACTAACAGTCCTTAATTTAAGGTATAGCGTATTGTAGTAATCGTTTTCAGAAGGAAACCGTTTGTTTAGTCAATTTTAAAAGATTGTTTGGTTGTCCTATTGTTATTTTATGATGGTATGATTTTGTATTCCATTGTGATCAATTTCATGATCATGTGTTATCGAATCTTGCCAGCGAACATTTGATTATTTTTCAATTTCACGTTCAAAGAGCTTTTATGACAGTTCTCAATCGACAGTTTGTCCCTTTTCCTACTTTGATCTTTGATTTTTGGAGTTCGGTTCATGTATCATATAAGTACCAATACCTTTATTGACCTTCGAATTCATGTGTTCTGTAAAATATTTATATATGATTGAACCGTCATGTAAAATAAAATGATTTCCAGTATTCAAAACTATTCGAAATCCATTTTTGTCTACCAATCTGCCCGTCGAGTCATTTTTAGAACCGTCGTTTAAAAATGATTTCTAGTATTTTAAACCTAGTTGAGATCCACTTTGGATGCCAGTCTGTCGCCGAGTCTTTTTCTTTAGAATACTTTTCAAATATCAGTAAAAAAAATGGCAATGTTTGGTGACTGCATGTAATTTACCATACAAACAAATTAACACGTTGTCATTTTCCTTTTAGCTCATGTGTTTTATTTTTGTAATGATTTTTTTTCAAAAATCTGTGGTTGCCATTTTTTCTTCTTCTTTACCTTGGATAAAATTTTTCTCTATTGGGCAATGGCATAGTCATGTGTCGTTCTATACTTACTATGCTCCATCAATATGACAAGGTGTTCTAAGCATTCGGGTGTACATTAGTCATATAGATAATGCCTTGAACTCCATCTTTATATGTTTTAGTGTAGTTAATAGACATCAAATCTAAATATTTTATAATTCATCCATAAAGTTGAATGTTAATTACAAAATGAAGGTTATGTGTCATGATGCTTATTTTTTTGAAATAAGAATGCTAATTAGAAATTGAAGGTTAAATTTCATGGTGTGAATATCGTGAAATAAAAAGAATCTTTTAGTTAAAAGTGAACATAGCTTTAGCTTATTATGGGAAAACAATTTAATTACTTATTTGATATTATGTTTATGTAAATATATATGATATTATGTTTGTGTAAATACATATAAAAGTCTTGGAGGAATGTATATTTTTGCATTATAAGTGTTTATGGGTTTAGTAGAGTAAGTATAGTTTTGAAGGTATGGAAATGTTAATTTGGTAAATGTTATGTTAATAGAGTGTAATTTAAGTTGTCTTTAGATGCTTTTAAGATTATTGAGAATTTTAGTAGTGGGGTATAAGATAGATGGTTACATATACTTTTAATTCAATGAATTGTATTGATTTTTGTTATAAGGTATACTTATACTTTTTGTGCATTTTTTTATATAAAGATAAGAAATGTTAAATAATAATCTAGTGTGGTATTTTCATTATTGCTATTATCAATTTATATGATCATGATTATGCGTTACTTTATGGATATGATTTTTGTTGTGTGAATTAATATACAACCTACTATGGTAGCATCTACATCAAATGTGCTATGGCATCATTTTACTAAGAGAAGACCTCATGTGCTTGAGTCAAATCTTCGAGGGTTTAGACTCATAAAGGTCTTTGGTGGGTTCTATGAAGGGTGATGATAGTTTGATGGAAGAATATTTGTTGGTTTCCCTTGAGTCTTTGGAGGAGTTTTCCTTTTCTTTGAAGGCCTTTAAGAAACCTTGTAAAAATGACTCTTTTATAGAATCAAAGGTTATAAAAAAAGTGGAGGAAACTGCAAAGGTAGACTCTAAAGTTTCAAAAAATTTAGAGTTAAAAACAGAGTTCAAGTAGTGTGAGTTTGGCTATGATTTGAGATAAAAATCAAATAACAAGGAAGAAATTGGGGTGGATGGGGAGTTGGAAAGGGAAATCAATCATGAGTTTGGTGCAAATAGTAAATTGAATATTTATTTAGCAATGCAACAAGTAGAGAGAGGTTAGAGAAGGTAAACAAGTGACCATTAACATGGCACTCAGAGTAAGGAAATCCCATTACCTCATGATTTTATTGTATTTCAATGCCAGAGGGATCGAGGGTTCCCACAAGTAGTTATCCCTCAAAATACTGACCAGGATCTATAAACTTGATATATTTTTAAGTCAAGAGATAATGTGCGTTGGGTATAAGGTTATTGAGTTATTTTCATTCTTCCTTAAGGATTGGACCTTTTTCTCCTCGGATTCAGGCATAGTTTTTGGAGGACTTGTTACAAGGTGTGGTCTTTCTTTGGAGGACATATCTACATTCTCATTTAAATCTAGGATAAAGGTAGACTTTGTTGTGAATTTTGGACATGTGTGTGAATGTGGTTAATATTTATGAGCCCTATGGAGACGCTAGAGCTTATTCATAAAATCTAGACTAGGATAGGGAGTTGAAAGGATCAAATAGGATTATCAGAGGATACCTAAATTTAATTGTTTCCCTTATAGAAGTATGGGGTGTGCAATCAAGGTAGGATGTTTTAAGTGAATTTTTTATACACATTTTTTTAGGATAATCAATTGGTGTATCTAGAACTAGTTAAGTTGGTACCAGCTTGGTCGGAAATGCTAGACTAGAAGTGGAAGGAATCTCAAAATGTATCTATATATTTATTCTCTTTGAATATTTAATAAGGGTGAGTTTCTTGCAAAATCGTGGGCCAGTTCAGGTGGTGATTTGTTAGATCATTTCCCAATCCTGCTAAAGTTGGAAAAATAAGATTGCAAAACTATCAATCCTTTCAAGTTCAATTACTCATGGTTGATGGAAGATTATTTCAAGATTTTGGTTGTATCGGTTTGGAAACATGTGGATTTTCTTGGTGAATTTTCATCTATGAATAAAATGGTGGACAACCTTCAAAAAGTGAAAAGTGTAATGAAGAAGTGGGTCATGAGCCATAAAAAGAAGATTTAAGCAAAACATGTGGAAACTAAGGAAGGAATTCGAGTGTTATATGAAGGGAATGTGGATGGAATTTTTTGGGTGAGTTAAAAAAAATTCTTAAAGGGGTTGGGGTCAAAACAAACATTGCTACTCAAAAAAGAGGAAGTTAATGAAGATTCAAAAGTTGTGTGACGTGGATTCTCCAAGGTGACAATAATACATTTTTTTTTCATAATTTTGCAAAGTTTTGAAAGAAGTTAAATACAACCTTGTAAATTATGAATGGGGATGGGAGGATGGCGAATTCTTTTCGGAGTAGGATTAGGTAGGAAAAATACATTTTAAATCCCTTTTTTTTTGAACCTAGGATGTGTTATATTGGTGAATATATGAAAATTTTACAATTGGTTCCAAGGATCATAGATGATGATATGAATCAAGCTTTCTTGGTGGACATTACTATCAAAGAGGTTCACTCAACCTTGACCTCCTTTAAGAAAGTGAAAATACTTAGGCCAGATGGGCTCTCGGTGGACCTTTTTATGGTTTTTTTATTTAATGAAGGAGGATTTGGTTAAGGTAGTCCAAAAATAGTTGACATTAGGGAAAGTATCTGGAGCACTCATTACAAATTTTATTGTCCTCATTCCTATAAAATAAGATGCATCGACCTTCGAGGGCTTTAGACTAATATCTCTATGTAATTTTATTTATAAATTGATATCTAAAATTATTGCTAATCACTTGAAAGTTTTATTATTAGGTATTATTTTGGAAGCATGGATAATTTTAGGGGCTATATACATCCCATGGTTTATATTAAGGGGATTATAAAAACATAGTGGGCTATTTTCTTATATGGAAAGGATTTTTTCAGCTAAAATATATTCGCCCAATATTTATTAGAAAAAAATAAATCCAAAATGAATAGACTCTCGTATATTAATAAGGAAAATGAAAAAACTATTTTCACCCTAGAAAAATATCCCTCCAATCTATCTTTCACCCCACAATTTATAAAGAAAATCTAGTGAAACCACTCATTCGTCTCCAATTTTTAGTAACGGAGGCCCCCGAGGGGTATTTTGTCGTCCATTTTCCTTGTAATTCGGGCATATGGTTTCATTTTCTTGTATTTTTAGTCAATTTCATGTGATACATTTTTTGGGCCCTTGATTTTAAGTGTTGGAGGGAAAATTAGGGGTTATTTTGTTCTATATAAAGGCTACAGTGATTCATGGTTCACCCACTTTGGATTGCACTTGTAGGGTGAAGGTTGTGGTTGATGTGATTCCACTTTTAATTCTTAGTTTTCTTGGCATTTTAAGATTCACACAACATATCTATTGCCAAAATATTAGATCTTGAAGAGGCATGCTGCACATGCAATTTATCAGAGAATACAAACTCGCATCACTTTTTTTATCCAATAATTAACGTGGTATGATTTTATGTATTTTATCCATAGTTACAATAGATTATTATATTGTAAATTTACCTTTTATCATGCTTTTTATCATTGATGTTTTTTTAGGCATGTAGAATTCTATGGCACTCTTGATTCTTAGGGCTCATTCCATGTTATTATGGTTTTATTCTATCATAGGAGTATTGGTTTCATTAAAGTGTTATAGAGATCAAAAGATATGATATAGTTTATGCCTTGCCATGTTTAAACTATCAACTGCATTTATATGTTGTTAGTGGGAACTACTCTTGATGGAGAGACACCCCATGGTTTTTGTATATTCAAACTGAATTCGACCTAGTTGTTTAAAATGTGATTTTATTAGGATATTTATTTGTAACTAATATTGGATCTAAGGAATTAATGAGAGTGTATATGTTCATATTTTTATGTATGTTATTATTGATGTTTAGGATGTTTGTAATATAAATGAATGCACGTTGATTTTAATGGCAGGGCTACAATAGACTGGTCATTATTTTGGGTATATTCTTGTAGATTTATCCAAAGCGTACTGGTAGATTCTTTTCTTTATATTGAGAAGTTCATGACTAGTAGATTTTTTTTATTCCTATTGCAAAGTTCATCAATTTTATTTGTGACCTAAATTTGTTTGGTTTGTTACTTGTTATACGATATTTTGTTTTTTGTAAGGGTCATTCAGAAGTAAAATGTTTTTTGGTGATTTGATTTGATGTGTAATTTCTAACATCATCCATAAATGGATCTAGTTATGTATGATAAATATATGATTTAGTTGGAACACGATACTTAATTTCCATCATGATTGTATATAATATGTACATGGAATGTTTGACCTGAGATGTAGACATTATTCTATTTGATATCTAGACTTGTGTATTCAATGAGGATTCTAAAATAATTTTACCACATTTTGCATGCTTTCAAAATTTCAAGGACATGGACACAAACACCTCCTCAATTTATCTAAGAAAAAGTAGTCTTTAACACAACAGTTATAATGATATGTGTGATTATGCATTAATGTGTTTTATATTCCTCTTAGTGCATGTTCTTATTTCTAATAACCATTGCAAGTTTCTAACTAAATTTAAAAATTCTAAATCAAATGACATAATTCATATTTTAATTGTCAACAAAATGAAGGAAAAAGTGGCATTCTTACCTATAAATAAATAAGTAGGTTAGTTTTTTCTTAGAGGGCAGCTTAAAAATGAGATAGTTGTAAAATAAGATAATTAGGAATTCATACACTATATTAAGGTTGTGGGTATTGATAATACTCCACATTGTAATAATGGTTCGTGGGTGCCATAATCACTCCATAGTGTAATGTGTTCTCTTCTATCAGTTTCTGTTGGACCATTAATGGATGAGATAAAAAATGGAGTCCCCACTTTCCCTGAATCTAGTTAGTGTAGTTGTGTTTCACCAACACCTCCAGTTATGAGTGACCCAATACATGTTGTAAAATGTATAAATAAATCCCTCCTCTCCTCTTTCATGCATTTGTGCATTTGAGGGTCTAGGAGTTGAGAGATTCAAGCTCTGGTATATGCTCTTCTATTGCACTACCCTAGTAATATGCATAATCAAAAGCTGAGTCTTCATAGAAAAAGATTCACCAATATGTTCCAAGGTTTTGTAATTTGATGAGAGATTCCTCATTTTTTTACAATATTTTATAATTCATTAAAATTTTCGCCAAGATTTTACAATATCTTATAATTTAGTGAAAAATTGCCAATATTTTACAAGATTCTATCGTAAAATGAAAGATTAGCCAAAAATTTATATATACATATTATATTATTGATAAAATAGCCTTCAATTTTTCCTATATATTAGGGAGATTCACCCATTTATTATACATATGAAATTTGGGGGTGTTCTTAAAATGATCCTTGGTTGGAAGAACAATTCCGGTTCTTGATTAATTTCCAAATACATGATGCCATGGATACTGCATATGAAGGACTCCAATTCATAAAAACTAGGAAGTTATCATCTTTTGTGATAAAATTATCTTGTAAAGGATTATGATAAGGTTAGTTGGATCTATATCAGGTTGATGTTGGTTCAACTAGGAATGAATTTATAGATGGTAAATTGGATTTTGGTTGGGTGTCTCCAATCAGTTTCTTTTTTTATGCTTCTTAATGGATCTCCATGTGGATTCTTTAGAGAGAAGAGAGGGTTAATACAAGGATGTACTTTGTTTCCATTTTTATTATTGTTGGTAGTAGAGGGGTTTTGTTTGATTATAAAGGATGCTCATAGGAGAGGTGTTTTAAAGGGACTGGAAATTTCCAATTTAGTGTTTATTTCTCATATCTTCTTTGTCAATGATATTATGTTAATTGAGGATGGGACATCTTAGGAATTTAGAACTCTAAAGTACTTTTTAGACCTTTACTGTAAGTCTATAGGAATGGAGGCCCACGGGGGTTAGAGAAATTGGTAATGAATAATTGATATGGGAAGTTGTAAATTGAAGGGTGTTAGATTTTATAAAGATAGTGCATTATAACCAGGATCACGAAAAGAATAACCAATCACATAAAAACCAAAATGAATGTGGAGCTCATTTAACCATGGTGATAATATATCACGTCCCAACCATAGATAATGAAACACTATTGTCTCCCCCGAGCTCACAGCTTCCAATAGAGATCGATGTACATCTAGATAGTAGTAGCATAAACCCTAAGAAAACAAGAGTGAACTTATTCAAGGCTAAAGAACCCCATAAAATAGTCTTCTATTAGTAGCAATGAAATTCCTTGTAGATGGAGAGAACTTGCTTATTGTCGTGTTTTTTAAATGAGGGGAGGCACCCTTCTATTTATACTTTATGTTGTTGCCTTTTAGTTTTCCAACTAGGCCGACTTGTGAGGATGCGCCTCATGCAACTACTACACTAACACTCCCTCTTAATTAGAGAGGCATCATCAATATTATCATAATGGAACACATCTGGATGTCATCGGTACATCACAGTTGTCTCGAAACTCTCTATGTCATAAGGAAGGTCTCCTAACACAAACTCATTCCATCAAGAAGTATCACCATGCATCAACTCAATCTAGTACATCAGAGAACATGCACTAGCTCCATAACTCTTCCCTATCCATTGGGTAGTCACTCATGTGTCAGCTCAAACCAGTACATAGGGGAACATGCACCAAATCAACATGCCTTAGTTCAACCCAATCCATCGGTGGGTCCATACAAAAGTACTAGTGTGTTCCATCCTCTCCACCCTTTTCAGGATGTCCGAGAGATCTCCTAACTCCCTCTCGATTTGATCAAGAGAATGCATGAAGTATCTCCATCATATGATGTCTAAGAGATATCCTCACTCCATAAAAGTGTTCAAAAGCATGTTCTATCCTCTCCATCCTTCTAAGGATGTATGAGAGATATCCTCTCTCCTATTGGAGTGATCGAGGGAATGCATTGGCCTCTCCATCCTTTTCAGAATGTCCAAGAGATCTCCTCGCACCCTCTTGGTGTGATCAGGAGAATGCATGGTATATGTATAATCATCCTTCCCTCTCAATGATGGATATAATCATGGAACCAACCTCCCCACTCCTTCTTAGAGTGTCTCATAGATAATCATGAATCCAGCTTCCCCACTCCTTCTCAGAGTGTTTAGGAGTAAAATAAACCTTTCCTCTTACCAAGGAGTCAATCATGGGACCAATATCGCCATCCCTTCATAAGATGGATGGGACAAGGAACTACCCCATCCTGTCATAAAAAACCACCAGGGCATAATAGTAACCCTTATGAAAGTGTATTGACTACTACCTGGTATCAACACAATTCTGAGTCATGAGTTGATGAGTGATAAACCATGGAATAATATACCCATCCCATCATGGGATTCCTAGGAGAAGGCATTGCCCCACTCTTGGTCATTCACTCCTAGCCAAGTCACAAGGCCAGTGTTGAAGGAATTCCCGACGCTCAACCTCTAGAAATATAGTGTGTACAACTAAGGGATAATATTCCCACCCCATCAAAGGATTTTTAGAAGAGGATATTTCCCCACTCTAATCCATTCACCCCTAGACAAGTCACATGGATAATAATGGGGGTACTCCTGCTTGATGCATCAACACTACTCATCAAGGGCCAGTCTCCCCACCCCATCATAAGGTGTTTGGGAGAAAATTATGGTTCCATCTTGTATCATACATGTATTAACGTATCTCGTCTAATATTATGAGAACCTATAGAACTGCACACATATAATCTAAAATAGACATCAAATATATAGGGGCAGACATTTATGTCCCTCCCTATGAAATGCAAATGAATGAAATAATAACAAATCACATGACTGGATTCATGTACCTATATGAGAGAGAATCAATATACTTGTCTCCCGCCACATCATAGGGTGTTTGAAATATATCCCTCTATGTTAGAGTGCTTGTTTTTTAATGTACCTTTTTAATAAATTAGGCACACTATCACAAAATATTTCAATAGATGATTAAAACCTTAAACAATGGAATCTTTCTTTCTCAAAACCCTCATTGACAATGAATTTCACAATGATTCCATGGTCACGAGACCATTGAGGAAAATTTAGGAGAGTGATATGGAGATTCTGATTGGATTTAGAAGATTATATATTTGGATTCTTAATATTTTTTGGTTGAATATTTTTTAAAAACAATTCACATGCATCCTCCTTCCATACTTTGTCTAATTTCAAAACTAGGAGAACTAGGAAAATAGTCTTTCTTGTATTGTTCAAAACACCTCCAGACCTTTCCAAATTTATTCTACAAGAACCCTATGGTATTCAATACATCCTAAAAAACCTCAAACACTCAATTTTTGGATCAGAAAACTCCTTTTCACATGTTACTCAAGTCTGCTCAAATTTGGCCAATTTCAAACTTTGGACTAGTGAACCCAAACTGCTCCAAATGCACCCAAATGATTTCGAATTATATCTGTAAGGGATTGATGGGTCTTATTAAATACTAAATAATATACTAAACACTTATACACTTACTAATTGCATTTATAACTTGCATTAATCAAGGGGGAATGCAAAGGAAAAATACTAGTGAATTCGATGTTGAAACCCCCCACTAGTCATTGAATTTTTGGCTTCCCAAACCCTGTATGACCTTCCCTAATTTATGAAAAGAGGATTGTAATGGATAAATTACTTCATTTAAAACCTACATATATCATTTATCATTATCAAGGACTAGTTATTTCACCCATCAAATAGAGAGTTGTGATACATATATATTGCTTGGATAATGTAGACAATGGACATGGAAATTGTTGTATAAACTTTAGTCAAATAACAAAGGGGAATACATATATTAAATTTTTCATTTAAAATAAATTATAGGCTTCTATAAAATATTCAAAAATTCATATAAATTCTGATACAAAACATATGCATAACTTCTCAAAAATGTCCACAAGAAAGTATAGAGGAAACTAGCTCAAATACGTAGTTTGCTTGGAATTTTTACATGATATACATGGGAATTCGAGATATGGATCAAATATGCATATTAAAACAGAGATATACATCTTATCATGCATCAATGGAATCACAAAATCACCCCCCACAATTTTTATGCAACCTTTAATGCGCCATCAAGACTAGAACAATGGACATTGAGAGAGAATGTGAGAAGAGAAAGTATAAAGAGTTATATGAGATGAATTCAAATTGAATAAGTATTTTAAACTGAATTAAACAAATCATTTAAGCTCTTATAAGATTTCTAATTTTTCCTCTCTTCCAACCAACTTGGAAAGGGATCTTTCACCGTCGAAATTGGTTCAATAGCAGGGAGGATGAACATCCATTATGTAAGGACAAGCTAAGTTCTCCAAGAGTGAAAATGTAAAATGACCAAAAATATGCTCTCATCACTCATTTTCCTATATTAATAAATTCACATGGACTCATGAGGTCTAATTTCCCTCCAAGACACTCACCCAAGTCAATTTATGCAACCTTTAATGCGCCATCAAGACTAGAACAATTGACATTGAGAGAGAATGTGAGAAGAGAAAGTATACATAGTTATACGAGATGAATTCAAATTGAATAAGTATTTTAAACTGAATTAAACAAATCATTTAATCTCTTATAAGAGTTCTAATTTTTCCTCTCTTCCAACCAACTTGGAAAGGGATCTTTCACCGTCGAAATTGGTTCAATAGCAGGGAGGATGAACATCCATTGTGTAAGGACAAGCTAAGTTCTCCAAGAGTGAAAATGTAAAATGACCAAAAATATGCTCTCATCACTCATTTTCCTATATTAATAAATTCATGTGGACTCATGAGGTCTAATTTCCCTCCAAGATACTCACCCAAGTCAATTTAGTGATGGATTCCTTCATGAGACACGTGTCCTCCTCATTCTTGCACTCCTCTTTCCCCAATTCGAATTGGGAATCTTGGCTGACCATAAATCCCTCTATGCACCCTCTTAGTGGGTATTTTTATCCCTGGTATGTCATATGTGTCATAGGTATGCAATCAGGTCTTAATTTGTCATAGATTCTTCATCATGGAATCTAGCTGCAAGTGTCACAATGCCTCTTCCTCTTCCTTGGGAGTTACTCTTCCACTCCAATTTGACCTTCCTTGATTCTTGCCATGAATATTACCTCTTCATATCCCCCAAGTACATTTCCCTCCACCTTGGACTCAATTTGGTGAGAGAATGATGACAAGTGTAGTGGGGAATATTGTCACAACATGTATCATGCCCCACACCCTCTCATGCGCCCTCATAACCAAATTCCAACTTATCTTTCTCTTATTATCATTTATTTGACCCAAATAATGTGAATTTGTAATTATAAGGTTAATTTAGGGTCTTGTATATCCCTTATTCTGAGTATTAATGCTTCCACCCCAACATAGGGAACTAGTAGGTTAGTGGAAATTTTCCTCCATGATATTTTATTTGGATGGGGACATTACAAACTTTGAATTGGATATTTTCTCTTCATGTGAACCACCTTATCCATTTGGCTCTAATTTTTCATTATTAATAACTTGGAAATCATGTTTGGCAATATTTTACCCCTTAGCACCAATTTGACAAAATATCATGAACATGGCCAAGTGGCTTAGGCTATTGTGATCTAATGCAAAATTTGGGGAGATGGCATGTTCCCTCTTCATCTGAGCATCATGCTCTCTGTGTATCTAAGAATCTCGGATCCCTTTTTGGAGATACATATAGCCTATTCCATCATCCTATATGAGGTGTCAATATGAACACCATCTCTCATAGAACAAATAAGCATAATTCCTTACTAAAATGTAAGTATCTGTCCTGATGATGACCAGGTACATAAAAGATCCTCTCAACTCTCTTCAATAAGTGATGTAATAAGACAAGATCCTCATCTCAAGAATTGACTTCCCATATATCAACTAAGTAACTCATGTTCTTTAGGAGTATCATACTCTAATCCTTTTGTCACAATTCTAACTGGAAACCAACTAATTTCCATAATCATTGAAGAAACAAACAACTATAGTAGAGAAACCGACATTTGTTGGAGCCTTCTGCTCCCAATCGCAAATCTCTATGTGATATCATCTTGGCATGTGGGTCATGTATTGACATATATATAGATGTATTAGTTCTTCATATGTCTGTTGTTTTTGTTAAAAAATCATGAATTCCATTTAATTGTTTCGTCTGTTACATAAGTCATCCTTCTTCCTAATCTGTAGCCTGGGTTGAGGCTCATGCTTATAGAAGCTTCCCACTTTTGATCAATATACTATCTCTTAATCACTGAGTATCAACATGATCTATATTTCCATCACTTTTCCTTCATAACAAGTCTCGTCACCCTTTTCTTGTATGCCATAGCATATGGTTTTTTCCCTACAAGTCAAATCTCATCAAATGGTTAGCGACATTGCATCATCAAATTTAAACAATTCATATCTCAATGAAATGGCAATCCTTCATTCAGTTATGTGAACATCTTATCCAATGCTTTACAACAACATATATATGGTAACTATCTGGATACATATTATCTTCATTAGAACGCACTATCAAGAGTGTGCATTACTTAGAAATAATGTTAGAAGTAGATATCATCCTAGATGAGTTCATGGAATGTTTTGCAGCACTACAAGCTATATAAACAATCATATACATAACAAATAATAAAATGTCCTATTGCTTATCAATATTAGTTAGAAAAGAGAGAACTATATCACATGCTCAACAATCCTCCTAATTCTAGGAACATAGATATGCACACAACTTGCTATGAAAACATATTCAAAACGAACAAATCTAATCTATAAGAGAAATAAATCCAAATACTTATATTTTATTATTTTATGGGTGGGATATCACTACCTCTTTGTAGGAATCATGAGAGTCCTCTGATCTTCATCTTCTTTCTAGAAACCCTATCATGGTCTGGATCTTCATTGCTATTGATAATCACATCATTTTAACTAGAATAAGAATTCCATACAATCATCATTCCTAAAATTCTTGTGAGAAGTGTCTTCATCATATTTGCAATCGAGGATTCACGCTTACTTTTATTTGAACCATGGCATTGACTGGCGTAGTGTCTATATTTATGACATTTGAAGCACTTAATGTGTGAAACATCCTTCTTCTTCTTTTGTTCTAGAATGGGGCTTGATATTTCTCCTTTGTCTTTCTTGTTGTAAAAATTTCTTCCCTTACTTTTTCCTCTCTTAACATGAGATGTAAGGGTTTGAATTTCTTCATGTTGAGTGCCATGTAGTATGCCTCTCACTGCAAGTCTTGTCTCTTCTTGCATGCAAATTTTCCAATTACGATCAAACTTGGGTTTCCCACTAAGATTCTAAAAGAATGGTTCCCAAGGTGGAGGGAGACCATTAAGAGTGTTCATGAAAAGTTATATATCATCAAGTGGATCTCCAATGGTGCTTTGTTGATATCTTAGCTATAAGATCCTCATAACTTGTAAGAAGCAATTCATTCTGACCTTGACATCTTGATATTTGATAGTTGATTTCTCAAAGAAAGGGTACAATTGATATTGATATCTTAAAATAGATTCCTCAAGGCTCTAAACATCTTATTGGAAATATTCTTTTGAGACATATGAGGAACCAAATGGTCTTTTACTGAATCTACCAAGATTCTTCTTTGTCTAGCATCATTCTTCCACCGTTGAGTCTTTTTGGCTTCCTGTTTTGGTTTTGGAACCTTCTCATTCAAAAACTTCAAAAGATAATTTTCTTATAAGATAAGAAGAACCCTAAACTTCCATGAGGTGGAGTTGGAAGTCCCATCAAGCCTATCTTCAACCTTCATGTCAATCATCTTAACTGCAAAACTAAACAGAAACCCTAGTAGGAGCTACATCAAATTTGAAGTGTGGATACTTGTAAAACTGATTCCACAAATAGTTGTGCCCTATCAAGGCGAGTTGAAGAAAGATAAGAATGACCCAAAAATGTGGACAAAAGGGATACATCGGGGAATCCTTAGGTCTTGACCCTGATAGTATTAGTTAAAAAAATGGAACTTCACCAAACTAAACTTGGCCTCCACAAAAAGATGCGCTCTCTTAGGGCGAATTGCTCAATGCTCCTTTCAAGATAATCTAAGATTGCAAACACTACAAAGTATGGAGCCCTAATTTCTAGCAATGACTTCTTTTAGCATTGCTTTGATACCATGTTAACTTTATAAAGATACAGAAGTATAACTAGGATCACTAAAAGAATAAACAAGCACAAAAACAAAAAAATGAATGTGGAGCTCGTTTAACCATGACGATAATCTATCACCTCCTAACCATAGACAATGCAACACTATTGTCTCCCCCGAGCTCATGTAGAGATCAATGTATATCTAGATATAAGTAGCATAAACCCCAAGAAAACAAGAGAGAACTTCTTCAAGGTTAGAGAACCACAAAAATAATCTTCTAGTAGCAACACTGAACTTCCTTGTAGCTAGAATGAACTTGCTTGTTGCTATGCTTTTGAGATGAGGGGAGGTTCCCTTCTATTTATACTTTATGTTCTTTCATTTTAATTTTCCAATTGGGTCAACTTGTATTATGCCACAATAAAATACGTTTTATCATTATAATTTCTTGGTCTGACTTGTAAGGATGTGCCTCACACAGTTACTACACCAACAAAGGTCACAAGTTCAAATCCTCTGTGGGTACTTAAAAAAAATAAAAAATCTACATGAATGGAGTTAAACTTGAGGAAGTCATAGATTCTTGTGAATAGTATTGTGGAGGCTGTTTCATCTTAGATAGATAATATTTTGCCTATTATTGGTACTGAGTTCGAGCAAGGTTTTAAGTATATTAGTTTTCACCTAAAACCAAATAATTGTCGTTATGAGGACTGGATGTGGCTCTTCAAGAAAATAAAACAATTAAAAAAACATATAAAAAAAATGAACATATGATTAAAAATATTATGTTTTTTAAATTGTTTTATTTACCAACATAGACTCATCTTAAACCCAGATCTATTAAGCACTGAGAGAGATCCAACTTTTTGAGGTGTAATTTTTTTTCAATCTTAAATTTTTTACACTTCCAGAAAAAATTTACACCTCAAGAATTTTGATCCCTCTCTATGCTTGATAGACTCGTGTTTAAGATTGATCTATGCTTTTAATTTTTTAATTTGATGAGACCATTTTTTTCATAACTTTTTATTTGTTTTTAAATTTTTATTTTATGAACTTCCTTTTATTTTTTATTTTGTAGCATAATGTTAAGAACATGTCAACATCTCTCATGTACTAAGTTGTAAAGCATTTGACTACTTAAATGAAATAATTAAATGTTCATATTAACAAATTATTTTATTCATATTAATATTTATATTTATAAATTATTTAATTTATGATTTTTATTTCAAACAATAATAATTATATATATATATAGAAAATGTTTTTTCAAAGTTAAATATGAATAAAATGTGTAATATAGATGTAAATAGTATTACTCCTCATGTAAAAAGTAGATAAACGTCAATATGATCTAAAAGAATGAAGGCCCGCTTAATGTTAAAAGTGCGGCATCCTGTGATTTGCTCTGCACTACTCATGAGCACATTGATTCTTCTCATATTCTCCATCTCCTTAAGAAGAATATTCTCATATTCTTTTCATATTGAAAAATGCTTATTTGTTTATTTAAGTTCAAGTGTTATAGAGCATTCTAAATGTTTTAAAGTGATTAGTAGTTCTATTTTTACTGTGTAATCATAAAATGTTTGGTAATTTAAAGAAATGGTCAAATTTTTAATAATTTTATGTAGTTTTTGGTAATTTTGATTATTTTTAAAGTAAAAAAATACTATCATATGGAATTTGGAGAATTTTTTTTTGAAAAAATGAAAAATTGACAATTTTTTTTTGGAAAAAAAGTTTGAAAAATAATCCATAAGCTAAATTTTCGCTCTAAAATTTTACTTGATTAAAAAAACATATTCCAAAGTTGTCATACTACAAACTATCACATCCACTTAACTTTTGGTTGGTGAACACCAATAAGTCACAAGTTAATGTCACTACCACACATGAACTAAGAGTTATCTATAATGAACCCGAAATTTCTCAATGTAACTTCTGAGAAAATGGGGTAAATTTTTTCTCTTTTACTATAACCAACAAGTCAGCCATGTTAATCTCTTGAGAATGTGAAATCACATAATTGTAAAAACTAATATATACATTAGAAAACCAACATCAAGAATTCTCATTGTTTTATCTTAACTCTTTGACCGTACTTCATCTTTTGCACATTATAAATGTTACTAACACTTTACCCTAATCCAATGCCATGGTAGTAAGATCTTACAAATCATTAATTACTTACCTTTAAATCAAGACATTAATTCTTTATCTTGAAATCAAAAAGTTAAACAAAAGGTATTGAAACATTCAACTATCAAAGTAGCTTTCCTACATGAAATATACTTTTAACTGTATACTTGTGAATGCTTTTCATAGACCAGTGTACCAATAAAGTAAAAGTATCATAAAACATTTATTATGCATCATCCATACATTAAATACCATCATGAAAATGAGTATATACAAACATAAAGCACAAAGCAAAAGAGAGACACCAATATACGTGGTTCACCCCATCCATGAGGCTACATCCACAAAAATTTGTGAGTCTTTATATTATTTTAACAAGGGGAAAGAATTACAATTTTGTGGCACATCCATTGCCATTTTCTTTACCTCAATCTCTTTCCCCAAGAGTACTCTCCAAAATTACAATTTTCCCTCTTTGTAAGGCCTTCCATCTAAATGGAAAAATCTTTTACATAAATATAATGAGATTCTGATAATTATTCCAATAATTCATATCAACCTTATCCTTGCAAATGTAATTAAATGTATACCCTTTTTTAGTAGGCACTTCATTATAACCCCCAATATAAACTTATAACCACCCAATATAAACTTATATAAGGTAGTAGCTAGATGTAACATTATGTATGAAATTATTTTATGCCATCCTAAATTTTAGTTGTGCATTTCTATACTATACATCTTCATAACTTCCCTATTCACTCTTTACATAATTATGCACTAAACAACACTTATTACAAGAACGTAAATAATAATAAACTTCTTTTTTCACTCTTTTACATAATTATGCACCAAACAACAACTTATTACAAGAACATAAACCAGCTTAGATCCAGCTTTACCCGGCTCTATCATGCGCCGAGAGGGATCAAATATTTCGAGGTGCAAACCCTGCTTCAACAATTGCACTCCAAAAAAGGGTTTGCATTCAGCTTTAGCCGGCTCTAAGCTGGTTTATGCCTTTCTTAATTTGTGGCATATGATTTTCTTGCTCAATTAATCCTCTTCATAAAAATATTTTTGCATCTGTGTATAGATATTAAGCCTAGTTATGGCGGCGCTTTGCTGTGTATAGATATTAAGCCTAGTTTAATTTTTAAGCCGACATTGTGGTAGCTTCAAATATATATTTATTATGAGCAGACATTGTGGGAGATTTAAATATATATTTATCATGAGCTGACATTGTGCCGACATTGTGCCACGTGTCACTTCCACGTTGAGCACGGAATCACACTTCTACCTCATACAGGGCTGTAGAATGCGCCTCTCGGCGCAATAATAATTCAATCCCCCATTTTTCTATAAATGGAATACAAGAACATAAATAATAAGTAAACTTCCCTTTTTACTCATTACATGATTATGCACCAAACAACAACTTATTACAAGAATCAGATCCATATTTTGGAACGTATCAGCATATATAAATATATAAAACAACCAAGCAAGCTGGCAGATCCATATTTCGGCAAATTATGGACATATATAAATATATAAACAACCAAGTAGGCTATATAATATAAACAAAGTATGGGCATATATATAATATATAAACAACCAAGAAGGCTATCCGAGATAAAAATATTTGGCAATGTATTAGCATATATAAATATATAAAATAACCAAGTACGCTAACATTGAGAGCATCAATGTTAGCAGCATATCTTTCCTCCTCGAGGCATGTTTATATGTAACTGCCTGCTCACTCCATCCCCAAAGAGAACCCACTATCTTATCTTGAATCACCTTTTGTTTTTCTCCCCCCCTTTTGACATCATTATGCAAGGTCTTTATAAAATCGAAACCTCTGGTTTTCCAAGAATGCCAAATGACGGTAGTTGGTTGACACATTTCCTTTCAAGGGGGACAAACTTCCCCACTTTTCTCCCCAACCACTTCTCCACCTCAAAATATTTATTGAGTTAATACGAGGAGGATGATGGGGGACAACATCCCCAAAATCTGTATTTCTCAACCCTTTTACAACCGTAACAAAGACACATTGATGAATTTCATTCTTTCTTGTAATTATCTAATACTTAATCATGGGTAAAAAAATAACATTAAATATGATCGTATATACTTTAATTTATATCTTCATATATATAAATTTTCCCCTATATCTACATATACCCATGTATCCATGTATAATAATTTAGGGGATACTTGAGCCCTCCTTCAGTCCTTGAAATGATTATAAAAAAGTGAGATAACCAAATATTTGTCTTGAGACAGTTTACGACCTATTATGATTTGCTTTTATTGTATACTTTTGTAGTTATAGATAAATAAATGGGTTAGAGATCCTTAGATAAACTATTCCTTCGTTGATTTTTCTATAAGTTTTTTTTTAGTTCATGAAGGGATTAGTTTAATTCATGTGTCTAAGGTGTCGAGATGACATTTGTCGTAAATAACCAAATTCTGAAAGTTTTTTCAGTAGCTTTCTCCCTCCCCCTAGTGGATTCGTCCCCAATAACCATTTTAGTCACACACACTTTCAGTCTCCTAGCTAATATTAATTCCATATATGGTTTGGTGGCGTTAGGATACTACTTACAGTGCTTCTTACTATTTTTTCTAGTTTCTTACTAACGGGATGTTACATACTTCCCCCCTAAGAATTAACACCATCCTCGGTGTTACATATTTATCCAATGTTTTGTGTTCATTTCCCTTCTAGTTCTTATTGCTTGTTTCCGAATCCTTCATGATGTCTTTCAACTTTGCTTTGATCTTCTTCAATCTTTCGCGATTCCCACAAGATTTTATCCTTCATAACCTGCACTTTTGTGTAGCAAAACCAAGTCTTCCAAAAGTTACTCAGTAAACATGTCATTAACGCATAGTCCAACTTAGAACATAAACAACAAGTCCCTTCTACAACACAACATTTGAAATTCACGAAACATGTGTTAGGCTTTGTTTGTGTTTTTATCCTCAAGAAAAGGCCTAATACATCATTACCATCAAAAGGATTCATAAGTAACTCAGATTTACTTATCTTTTTGAAGGACGTCTTTTACTTCTGGTACTTGGATGCTTTAATTAGTCCTCAACTCAGGATAGACATTTATTTCATTCACAAGTTAACACCATCTATTTCACATAATTTCAAGTAGTATTATTTTAAAATGTACGAATCACCCTCACCCTTGAGGCAATTTTCACATAAATATTGATAACATTTACACTTTAAGACATTCAACAGTCTATTTATGAGGAAAATTGTCAATATGTGTTTTCTTGTTTTCATCATGAAGTCGAACAACGTTCAATAACACTTTTAATGTTTTTTTTACCCATGATTAAGTATTAGATCATTACAAGAAAGAATGAAATTGATCAATGTGTCTTTATTATGGTTGTAAAAGGGTTGAGAGATACAGATTTTAGGGATCTTGTCCCCATCATCCTCCTCGTATTAACTCATTAAAGATTTTGAGGTGGTGAAGTGGTCGGGGAGAAAAGTGGGGAAGTTTGTCCCCCTTGAAAAGAAACGTGTCAACCAACTACCACCATTTGGCGTTCTTGGTAAACCAGCTGTTTCAATTTTATAAAGACCTTGCGTAATGATGTGAAAGTGGGGGGGGAGAAAAAGAAAAGGTGATTCAAGATCAGATAGTGAGTTCCCTTTGGGGATGGAGTGAGTAGGCGGTTACATATAAACATGCCTCGAGGAGGAAAGAAATGCTTCTAACGTTGATGCTCTTGATTATCTTGCGATCAAGGAACTCGTTGGTAAATTGTTGTTTGTATGTATCTTTTGCTTTGCTTATTAGATACATAAAAGAAATGGTGTATGAGTTTGAATATGAAATTGCCGTGTTTTAGTAAAACAATGGCTTAGATCTGAAGGATAGTTGGATCTGAAATGGCTATATTTTTATGAATATGTTGTGAACCTAATCTCGTCTGCATTTTTAGTAAATATATGCGTTATGAATTTGTAAGGTTTTGAATATGAAAATTGCTGCGTTTTTAGTAAACAATGCCTTAGATCTGAAGGAGCCTTAGATTTAATCTTGCTATACTTTTAAAAATGTATTGTGAACCTAATATGGGTTGTGTTTCAGTAAATGAGTGTGTTGGATCTGAAGGAGCATTCGATATGAACTTGCTTTGTTTTATTTATGAATAAATCCGAGATGTTATATGTGTTTATCTTTATTAAACATGTTTATGTTTTCCCACAATTGGCTTGAGTCTCATGCGACAGGTCAAATATGTAATTATCTTTATTTGGATGTTTGGGCCGCCATCCTTAACAAACATGTACGTTCGGTCCATCCAATGGATCAACAGCCAAGTCAATGGTTGACTTCTCTGTTGGAACGTTGGATGGACCGAACTTACATGTTTTTTAAGCTCAGGCTGCTTGGGCTATGGTCAGAGTCTGCATGCGTTGGAAAACATTCATCTTGCGATTTGAAAACTATTTCATTGTTTGGTGAAAGATGTTTTTTTTGTTGACAATTCTTGTATATAGGTTATCTTTATAATTTTAGATTTGAGGGCGTCAGGTATTGCACATTTTTTGTTTCTAGATTTAAGGTACGACATCGCTGGCATGCTTCTGTAGTCATAATATAGAATTCCATATTGGAGTGCTACAAACTTTGGGATGCTTGCATTTTGTTTATATTTTAGTCACCTGCGTTTTGGTGGATATCATGTTTATGATCTGAAGTTCTCATTGAAATCCAGAACTGCGTTTTAGTTTTCTCTGAGGAAAAACAATCTGGAAATTTTATGGTTTATTGTCTGCTTTTGATATTTTCCATTTGTCAATGATTTTCCAGGTTATTGAGATCTGGAAGTTCTATACCACGTCTGTCATTTTTGAATCTGATATTATAGTAGTTTTCAAGGGTGTGTGAATGCAGACCTCGCCCACGGTGGGTTTCAAAGGGTAGAACAATATTTCGATCACCAGAGGCTAGCAAATTCTGCACCCACAAGACTTAGTAGCTGATAATAGTTTACGCTGATAAGTCAACTACGTTAATCTCAAAATGGTTTGGAGATTGTTTTCCATCTTAGTTTTCTGCATATACCATTACCTTTGTGTAATATGGATCCATGTTAGCTTGCGTGGTTTTTTTATATATTTATATATTCCAATACATTGCCAAAGATTTTTATCTATGATAGCCTGCTTGGTTGTTTATATATTTATATATATGCCCATAATTTGCCGAAATATGGATCTGCGTTAGCCTTCTTGGTTGTTTTATATATTTATATATGCCAATACATTGCCAAAGATTTTTATCTGCCATATCCTTCTTGGTTGTTTATATATATATATATATATGTATATATGCCCATATTTACCGAAATATGGATCTGCGCTAGCCTGCTTGGTTGTTTTATATATTTATATATGTCAATACATTGCCAAAGATTTTTATCTGTGATAGCCTGCTCGGTTGTTTATATATTTATATATATGCCCATACTTTGCTGAAATATGGATCTGTGTAAGCGTGCTTGGTTGTTTTATATATTTATATATGCCAATACATTGCCAAATATTTTTTATTTGTGATAGCATGCTTGGTTGTTTATATAATTTATATATATGCCCATACTTTGCCAAAATATGGATCTGTGTTAGCTTGCTTGGTTGTTTTATATATTTATATATGCCAATACATTGACAAAGATTTTTATCTGTGATATCCTGCTTGGTTGTTTATATATTTATATATATGCCCATACTTTGCTGAAATATGGATCTGCGTTAGCCTGCTTGGTTGCTTTATATATTTATATACGCCAATACATTGCCAAATATTTTTTATCTGCGATATCCTGCTTGGTTGTTTATATATTTATATATGCCCATACTTTCCCGAAATATGGATTTGCGTTAGCCTACTTGGTTGTTTTATATATTTATATATGCCAATACGTTCCAAAATATGGATTTGCTTCTTGTAATAAGTTGTTGTTTGGTGCATAATTGGATTTGCTTCTTGTAATAAGTTGTTGTTTGGTGCATAATTATGTAAAGAGTGAAAAGGGAAGTTTAGTTATTATTTATGTTTTTGTAATAAGTTGTTGTTTAGTGCATAATTATGTAAAGAGTGAAAATGGAAGTTATGAAGATGTATAGTATAGAGTTGCACACCTAAAATTTAAGAAGGGATAAAATAATTTCATACATAACGTTACATCTAGCTACTACCCTATACAAGTGTATATTGGGTGGTTACAATGTAGTGCATACTAAGAGATGGTATACATTTAATTACATTTGTAAGGATAAGGTTGATATGAATTATTGGGAATAATTATCAGAATATCATTATATTTATGTAAAAGATTTTTCATTTAGATGGAAGGCCCTACAAAGAGGGCAAATAATAATTTTAGAGAGTACTCTCGTGGAAAGAGATTGGGGGTAAATAAAATGGGAGTGGATGTGCCATAAAACTGCAATTCTTTCCCCTTGTTAAAATAATATAAAGACTCACAAATTTTGGTTGACGTAGCCTCATGGATGGGGTGAACCACGTATATTGGTGTCTTTCTTTTTCTTTGTGCTTTATGTTTGTATATACTCATTTTCATGATGATATTTAACGTATGGATGATGCATAATAAATGCTTTATGATACATTTAATTTATTGGTACACTGGTCTATGAAAAACACTCACAAGCATACAATTAAAAGTATATTTCATGTAGGAAAGCTACCTGGATAGTTGAATGTTTCAATGTACCTTTTGTTTAACATTTTGATTTCAAGATAAATAATTAATGTCTTTATTTAAAGGTAAGTAATTAATGATTTGTAAGATCTTACTATCATGGCATTGGATTAGGGTAAAGTGTTAGTAATATTTACAATGTGAGAAAGATGAAGTGCGGTCAAAGAGTTAAGATAAAATAATGAGAATTTGTGATGTTAGTTTTCTAATGCATATATTAGTTTTTACAACTATGTGATTTCACACCTTCAAGAGATTAACATGGTTGACTTGTCGGTTATAGTAAAAGAGAAAAAATTTACCCCATTTTCTCAGAATTTACATTGAGAAATTTCGGGTTCGTTACAAATGGTATCAAAGCCTCAGGTTCAAACACTGTGGCCAAATGGACCCGCGTATACAAAAGTAAGTTGTGTACTCTTTGAATTATTGTTTATGAAAATGGTTTGCATAAGAGCTTATCGTGCAATGTGTAAGCTAAATAAAGTTAAATGAGACCTTAAAATTCTTTGATGACTAGAGTATGCATGTTTGTTAAGTTTCTTTTGAAGCATTCCGTTTGTCACCATATGCATTTATAAATTTATTAGGGCATGAATTATATATTGAAGAAATTGAAGCATTCCATTTCTGCTACTTCTACATCATGATGATATGGTTGCATGGTAAAGGCTATGTGGAAAGGTTTTTGAAACCTTCTCTCCATAGATCTTGGGTGGGATGTACTTAACCCTGAATATTTAGTTAAATATCTTAGTCTATGACCATGTTATGATCCTAGTCTACGGAGCTCTTGATCTTTGTTTCAGTTATGATAGTTTTTAACATGTTACCTTATTAACCACAATAAACTATATATACTCTAGTTTGAATTCAGTATCAAATTTTACTGCAATACCTCATTGTAAAGAATAACCAAGTTTATCTTTGGTTAGAATTATGAATTTAAAAGAAACACTTTACAAATGAATTAATGAAGTAGTCCTTCGCAAAAGAAAGAAGGTCTAAACCAAAGGAAATTAAAGTATCATTGAAATTATTGTATTTTTTTTACAAAATGCTGGAAGTATCGAATTATTAAAATCCAATAAATGATTGATGGTTAAAAGATCTTTTCCTGAACTCAAGCAGGAGGCTGGGTGGAAAATAAAATTCCTTGACTCAAGCATGAAGGTTTGAGGGAAAAAAAATCTCTTCTTTGAGGGAACACTAAGGGGAAAAATTGAGGATTCAGCTCTACTTTGCTAAAGTAACTTTTCCTGGACCCAAGAAGGAGGCTGGGTAGAAAAGAAATACCTAGACTCAAACGAGGAGGCTTGAGGGGAGTTATGAAAGAGTCTTGGATATCAATGGAAAGACTTGATACCAATGGCAAGACCTAGGCACAAAGTTGGCATATGGAAAACAAGGCGTTGTTTGATGTTTTTGAGGTGAAAATTTTTGACTAGCAATCAAAGCGAGAGTGACCTCAAAGTTTTAGCTGGTAAGACCCATTTGTGTCAGCAACTCAAGAGAGAGTTCTATGTTCAAAAAAGAGCTATTAAAGATGAAAAACTCGAGGAAAGGTTTGTTCGTCAACAAAAAAAACATCTTTCACCAGACAATGAAATAGTTTTCAAATTACAAGACAAATGTTTTCCAATGCATATAGACTCTGACCATATCACACGCATAAATATTTCCATAGCAGACATATCCAAATAAAGACAATTACAGATCTAACCTATCGCATGAGACTCAAGCCAATTATGGGAAAATGTAAACATGTTTGATAGAGATAACCACATATAACATCTCAGATTTATTCATAAATAAAACACAGCAAGTTCATATCGAACGCTCCTTCAGATCCAACACACTCATTTACTAAAACAAAACCCATATTAGATTCACAACACATTCCTAAAATTATAGCAAGTTTAAATCTAACACTCCTTCAGGTCTAAGGCATTATTTACTAAAAACACAACAATTTTCAGATTCAAACCCTTACAGATTCATAACGCATATATTTACTGAAAATGCATATGAGATTAGGTTCACAACGCATTCATAAAAATATAGTGATTTCAGATCCAACGATCCTTCAGATCTAAGCCATTATTTTACTAAAACATACCAATTTCATATTCGAACTCATACAACAATTTATTTTATGTATCTAATAAGTAAAGAAAAAGATACATACAAACAAAAATTTACCAACGAGTTCCTCAGTCGGGAGATAATCGAGAACATCAACGTTAGCATCATTTCTTTCCTCCTTGAGGCATGCTTATATGTAACCTCCTCCTCACTCCATCCCTAAAGGGAACTTACTATCTTATCTTGAATCACCTTTTCTTTTTGTCCCCCCCCCTTTTCACATCATTATGGAAGGTCTTTATAAAATTGAAACCTCTGGTTTACCAAGAATGCCAAATGGTGGTAGTTGGTTGAAACATTTCCTTTCAAGGGGGACAAAATTCCCCACTTTTCTCCCCAACCACTTCTCCACCTCAAAATATTTAATGAGTTAATACGAGGAGGATGATGGGGGACAACATCCCCAAATCTGTATTTCTCAAGCCTTTTGATCGATTTCATTCTTTCTTGTAATTATCTAATACTTAATCATGGGTAAAAAATATAACATTAAATGTGATCCTATATACTTTAATTTATATCTTCATATATATAGCATTTCCCCTATATCTACATATAGCCATGTATCCATGTATAATAATTTAGGGGATAACTGAGCCCTCCTTCAGTCCTTGAAATGATTATAAAAATGGAGATAACCAAATATTTGTCTTGAGAAAATTTATGGTCTATTATAATTTTCTTTTATTGTATACTTTTGTAGTTATAGATAAATAAACGGGTTAGATACCCTTAGATAAATTATTCCTTCGTCGATTTGCCTATAAGGATTTTTTTAGTTCATGAAGGGATTAGTTTAATTCATGTGTCTAAAGTGTCGAGATGACATTTGTTGTAAATAACCAAAGTATAAAAGTTTTCAGTAGCTTTCGCCCTCTCCCCTAGTGGATTCGTCCCCAATCACCATTTTAGTCGCACACACTTTCAGTCTCCTAGCTAATATTAATTCCATATATGGTTTGGTGGTGCTAGGATAATACTTACAATGCTTCTTACTTTTGTTTCCAGTTGCTTACTAAGGGGGTGTTACATTATCCATGCATTAACTACCAGTTATTCATGCATCAATCATTAGTTATTTTTTATATTCTCTTGTTTTTTTTGTTTATAATTGTTAATTTTCATTTTGGAAAGTTTGTCATAGAATCAATCTCCATATTCACACAATCTAGAAAAAACCTAAATTCTTGTCCACCCCAAAATATCAAATAAAAACATCTCTCTCTCCATATTAATATTTTCTTTTTGTTAATAATTTTTATTAGTTGACACTACAACATCGATTGCCTCCATGACTCTTCCATTCCTTTTTGTTTTTTAAACTGAAAACATTAAAAATAAAGCTTTTTTTTATCTACCCAAAATCTCAAATAAACACACACACACACACACACACACGCACACACACACATACACACATATTAACCATTTTTATTAGTTGTCACTACAACATCGAGTGCTTCCCTCACTCTTCCTTTCCTTTTTTAAATTGAAAACATTAAAATAAAGATTGCTTCAATTGGTTCATTAACGGTTTTTGTTAACCATTTTTATTAGTTGGCACTACAACATCGAGTGCCTCCATGCTCTTCCCTTCCTTTTTGTTTTTTAAACTGAAAACATTAAAATAAAGCTTGCTTCAATTGGTTCATTAACGATAGAAGGTGGGTAAATATTACATATATTTGGAGTTTAAATTCATAATAAATTTTAAATTATTGAATATTAAAATTATAATTATCATAGTCATTAGATATTTATTTTATTAATGGCAGTGATCCACATACAATCACTTTCTACTATGGTTGTTACCAATATTGTTCAGCACATGTTTCCATGAGAATGCAATAACATCAAGATGTGATTACTTTGTGCACGTGGATGAGGTGTCAATGATTTATTTCGTCTCTCTGTAGAACCGAATGCTAATCGAATATTTTAAAGATCAAATAATTCTTATTATACTTGTCGAGAGGCATGGTATATTTTTTTTTATCAGCATTGATTATACATTAGTTACAGTTGATTAAAATACAATGTACATTTTAATCAAAGTTTTCAACAAATTTTTAATTTATTAATCTAAAAATCAAATTTCTCTGCAAACTCATTGGCTTACAATTTGAAGCGTTATTTTCGTTGTGGCGACATAGGTACTGGGAATTGAAAATGTGACTGTTGTTACAATTTGAAGCGTCATTGTTGTTGTGGTAGTGTGGGTATTGGGAATTGCAAAGGTGATTGTTGTCTCTTTGTATCGGGAATGGTATGTCGGCTCTACTTGTCCATTCTTCGAGTTGGGTATTGTAGTGGATTTGGGCCTTGCCATGCCAAAGGTTCCATAGAATCCTTTTGATGTTGTAACCTCTACTTGTCCTTTGTAGTCTACACTATCGTGTTTTACATGGAAAATTCTTGAATCTGCATCAATAAGTGTCAATTTACAACAAAAGAGCCTGCAAAAACAACAATATAGCACACATTTATGAAATTTACAAAAACAACATAAATTAATTCTCCAAAAATATAGTGAAGTTAATGATTTGATAGATGAGCCTGCAAAAACAACATAGCACACACTTATGAAATCTACAACAGGAAACAATATTTCAACATAGTTGGCTACGCATTGTCATGATTACTGAATACATAATTCCCGAGTTTAATCCATTATAAGGTGGTGAACAGAGTATCCTTGTATAAAAATAATATATACATCATAGCATACTAGTGCATAGAGTATGACAACCACGTCTCCAAGTTCTCGATGTGCTCCTTACGACATATTTCTCCTTACACTTGTCGTGTTTCTCCTCCCTTGGAGCTCTCTAATAACCATATGATTGGTCTTGCTAATAACCAGTGTCAACATTATTACCAGATTCAACATTATAACCTAGAGTAGGTAATTTATGTACCTTATTTTTCTGCAAGAAATCCACTATACTGTACAAGTAATCAAGAAGCAAGAAATCGGGTTCCTTAAACTGTTGGAGACATTTACCCACCATGCACACTTAATTTAGTCAATTTGACCTTGTTAAACCACTATCCTAAGTTTCATTGACTTAATCAGCATCAAATGAGCACACTATGACATTAGGATGAGCACACCCATGCCTAGCTTCAGTCAAGGAGGCCAACTAAGCCTTCTCCTTCATCTAGGGAGGCTAACTGGAGCACTCTGGGGGTGATCTGAGTGTCATAAATGCACCTAATGGCTAACTGATTGTTACAATCAATTAAGTTAAGTGGTGAATGCACCTCCATTCATTATATTGATTATTTTTATTAATATTTATGAACTGGAGTCAACAGGGGCACCTCCAACCCCCTCTGATGGCCAGTTTGACTTCAATTAACCTCATCGGGGTTCATTGGAGTTAATGATGCACTACCACTTGTTGGTTGGCATGCAGTGACATGTGTCTGAGCTACTTTCAGTTAGACTCGGTCATTCGTTGCACTTCGACTTCAGTTAGGATTCAGTTGAGTCAATCGACACTTGATCAGTTGGTTAACTAAGTGTGTTTACTGTGGCTTACAGTCAGTTAAGCTACACCCATTCATTCAATTCGAATGAACTCCTTGGGAATATAAATTGTCTTGGAATTCATGCACTTTACATGATCATTGTATTGTATTATTCATTATTTTTTATTATACAGAGTTGCTACTTCCATTGCAACATCATTATGCCAATTTTATGCTTAATTGTATGAATTCTTTGAGTGACTATGTTTTTAGTCCCTAGATCACTATGACAAATTAATATGGTATCAGATCTCATGGTAGGACAAAGATTATATCTCTCAAAAACATGGTTTTTGATAGATCTTGCATGAAAAATTGAGGAAAAGCTCAAAAATCCAGCAGTACACCAGAAGCCAAGGCTTACCACTTAATACCTCAAGTTAAGGAATTGTTGGTCAAACTTGCTTAATCAACTATGTTGGGTGTGATGAAATCATAAAATGTGCAAGCTATGTGACCTTACGATGCCCCTTTTGTTGTGATTTGCAGGTTTTAACAGGTGAAAGCATTCGCTCCAGTAGTTTGAGATGGCTTCTTCCATCGAACTCTTGAATCCATTCAATTTCCCTTCATGGAAAGGATATATGGAGATCTAGCTACGTGCCAGAGGACTCTATCGGGTCACTATGGACACTGAAGAAGAGCCCACTCATGTGATAGACAAAGCTATATTCTTGAACAAGAAAGATGAAGCATTCAGATTCTTGTGCCTCTCTATTTTTTGGGATCTTCTTTTCCATCTCTCGGGAATGAAGACTCCAAAGGAAATTTGGGACAAATTGGAAACCCTGCATGGAAAACAGGATGATTTGAGAGTATACTAGCTTGAAAACAGGTTGATGTCTCTCCAGCCTTCCAATTTCAAGACCTTAAATGATTTTTTCACAAAGTTCAAGCACATTGTCTTACTATTGAAGCAATGTAATGTGGAGAAGGAGGATGATCAGATCATCGTTGCCATACTCTCCAAACTTGGAGCTGATTATTCGGTGTTTGTCTCTACATTCTGTGTGGGGAAGCTTACAACCCATGGATGGAAAATGCCTTCTATCAATGCCTTCATTGAGTCCCTAACAAGTGAACATGATAATCTTGTCCAAACGGGGATCATCAGATCCTCCCGTGATCAAGCTCTCCATGTCTCGGGGCCCAAATATATGAAGGGTAAAGGAAAGCAACAGAAGAACCCAAAAACCAAATTCGAAGCTCCTAAGCCTAAATTTTAAAACCAGCAGCATGAAGAGCCTTCCGGCTCGAATAAGAACAAAAGCAAAGGGCATCATGGAAAGGAAAAAGTCAAGTGTTCATACTACAGGAAGGGGCACCTTGAACTTGCCTGCATGAAAAAGAAACTTGATGAAGCTACTTCTCTTCTTGAGAAAAATCACATCAATCTTCCTGAAATATTTTGGAAGAGAGATTAGCAAGATCGGGAACCACAGCATGAAAGAGGTCATGCCCTCATGGAAAGCACTTCGAAGTCCAAAGCACTCTTGATAGATTCTGGAGCTTCGAACCACATGATGGATGAAAGAGACAACTTCTCATCTTTGGAGACCAGCAAATCCATTCCCATCCACATGGGAGATGACTCCACAATCATATCCAAAGGACAAGGTACTGTAGATATTGAGCATGGTTATTTTTCCAATGTTTTGAATGTACCATCCTTGCATCAAACCTCCTAAGTGTTTATCAAATGACACATACGGGAGTGCCCAAGGGAGTCTCCTTTATCCTAGATGATGTAGAGATCACAGAACTTGCATCCAGAAAACTTGTTGCAAAAGGCCTTGCAAACCATCATGCAAAAACCTATGAGTTCTCCCATTTTGTGGTGGATGCAAATCCCACCGCATTGATGACTCATGGAAATGAAGTTAGTAGACTGTGGCATGAGAGGTTCAGCCACCTGAACTTCAAATACTTGCAGCAATTACATAATAATTCTATGGTTTAAGGCCTCCTGGTCATGAAAGCTACCACTGGAACTTGCAAGGGCTGTGTTGTTGGAAAGCACCCTGAGCATAAGTTTGATCAGGGGAAGGCAAGCCGAGCATCATGCATATTGGGAATGATACATTCTGATATCAGTGGTCCCATACCTATCACATCCATGAATGGATCAAGCTACGTTCTGAATTTCATTGATGACTTTTCAAGATACACATGGGTCTTTTTTATCAAAAAGAAGTCGGAAGTCTTGGAAAAATTCACTGAATTGAAGGCCTTGATTGAGAATGCATTTGGAAAAAAGATCAAAATTTTGAGATTTGATAATGGTGGGGAGTATGTCAGTAATAAGTTACTACGTATATGTTCCCAAAGTGGTATTCAGATCCAGCATTCAGTTCCCTACACACCCCAGCAGAATGGTGTAGCGAAGAGGAAGAATCGGTCTCTCAAGGAGATGACCACTTGTATGTTGGAATAAAAGAAGTTGGTTTCAAATTTGTGGGAGGAAGCCATGCATGCTGCAGCACATATTCAAAACAGAGTGCCACACTCATCCATGAAAGGGAATACCCCTTTCAAAGCATATTTTGGACACAAGCCGGATGTGTCGAATATGAGGGTGTTTGGGTCCACTCCATGGGACCAAATTCTGCTTGATAAAAGGAGGGATTTGCAACCGCAAAGCATGGAATGTCTGTTTATTGGATATCTTGATGATTCTAAAGGTTTCAAGATGCTGGATATCAAAAAAAAAAGATCATCATTGAAAGAAGTGTCAAGTTCGATGAGCCTCTTCAGGAGGTAGAATTAGTGAAGGAGAAAACTGCAGAATTTCCTTTCTATTCTACTAAATATTTGGATGATGTAATTGGGGGTGATGACCCTAATTTGGATCCTCTGATTTTTTATATTAGTGAATAGAAAAAATCAGATTCTGAATTAGAATATGAAGTACAAAATCATCTCCCAACTTGGACCCGCCAGACACTCTCCTCCGCAGGTGATAACATTGGAAATCAGGATGATCCAAGAGAACCCGGTCTGATTTCCAAAGAGTAGGTATTGTGCTCTCTTGTCCTAATTATTTGATGTTCAAATATTGTTATTTGATGATAAGTTTAGAACCTAAGTCTCACTACCATGCTCGGAAGGATCTGAGATGGAAAGTTGCCATGGATGAAGATATGATTTCTCTTCAGAAAAACACTACTTGGGAGCTAGTTTCTCTTCCTCCGGGGAGGAAATTGGTTCAATGCAAGTGGGTGTTTCATAATAAGGTTGCTTCTGATGGAAGCACCTGAAAATATAAGGCAAGGATGGTGGCAAAAGGTTTCTCCTAGGTCTAAGGTGTGGACTACCATGAGACTTTTGCATTGGTTGCAAAATTGGACTCCATCCGCCTAGTTTTGGCAATTTCTGCATCTAAGCACTGGGAAGTGCATCATATGGATGTTAAGTCTCCATTTATACATGGAGATATTCTTGAGGATATATACATGAAACAACCTAAGGGCTACATTTCTGATCCATCTTTGGTTTGCAAGCTAAAGAAGCCACTATACGGGTTAAAACAGGCCCCAAGAGAGTGGTATTCCAAGATGGATGCCTTCCTTCTCTCACAAAAATTCCAAAGGCGTAAATCAAATCTGAATGTGTATATACATCAGTCTGATGATCATTTGATTATTATTGTTTTATATATTTTTTATGACTTACTGATTACAGGTAGCATAGTTACTTCTATTTCAGTCATCAAAATTGCTCTCCACAATGCATTTGAAATGAGCGATTTGGGGCTCTTAAAGCAATTTCTTGGGCTCGAAATTGAGAAAAAATTTGATGGGATAATGGTCACTCATTCCAAATACATATCAGACATGTTATTCAAGTTTAGCATGGCTGAATGTAAGGCTACTTGATTCCCTTTCCTTTCAGGGATCAACCTTGAAGAAGAAAAAAGCACACCTCCCATGGACTGCACTATTTATCGACAGCTGATAGGTAGCTTGCTCTACTTGAATCATTCTCAGCCTGATATTTTTTATGTTGTGAATGTTGTGTCAAGATACATGCAGCAGCCTCATGATCTTCATTGGAAGGCAACCAAGAGGATCCTCCAGTGTATTCAGGGAACCAGGACCTACGACATTCACTATGCTGTAGACTCCGAGCTAGAGTTGGTTGGTTACACAGATTCTGATTGGGTGGGTGATTCTATTGATAGGAAATATACTTCTGGATATTTCTTCATGTTTGGCAGTGTCCCCATTTTCTGGTCTAGCAAAAAGCAGGACACCATAGCATTGTCTTCAACAGAGGTTGAGTACCAAGGAGCGGTGAATCCTTGCATCCAAGCTGTTTGGTTACAAGGCATTCTTTCAGAGTTTGATTTTGGTAGTACTTTGTCCAATGTCCTCTTTTGTGACAATCAAAGTGCTATTAAGATACCCATAGATCTAGTTACCAGGTAGAGGACCAAGCATGTAGAGATATGCATGTACTACATCATGGAATTAGTGCATGATAGGACCATCATTCTGCAATACTGCCCGACTGATGAGAAGATTGCAGACATCTTCACCAAGAGATTTTCAGAAAAGAAGTTCACTTATCTCTGTTAACTATTGGGGGTGATTTTATCAGGGTGATCAGACTACTTTCAGTGTTCAACTTGAGGGGGGGTTTTCCCTCTTTTCCTCAGATTTATTTTTGAGCATTGTTTGAGTTACTTTATTGTACAGGGTGACCTATGGCCTTAGTTTCCAAGGCCCTAGCATTTCATGCACTTTATGTTTCTACTTCTCTTGAGTATAGCTTAAGGGGGGGTGTTGGAGACATTTACCCACCATGCACACTTAATTTGGTCAATTTAACCTTGTTAAACCACTATCCTAAGTTTTATTGACTTAATCGGCATCAGATGAGCACACTATGACATCAGCATGAGCACACCCATGCCTACCTCCAATCAAGGAGGCCAACTAATCCTTCCCCTTCATCTAGGGAGGCTAACTGGAGCACTTTAGGGGTGATCTAAGTGTCATAAATGCACCTAATTGATAACTAATTGTTACAATCAGTTAAGTTAAGTGGTCAAGGTGCCTCCATTCATTATATTGATTATTTTTATTAATATTTATGAACTGGAGTCAACAGGGGTGCCTCCAACCACCTCTGATGGCTAGTTTGACTTCAGTTAACCTCATCGAGCTTCATTGGAGTTAATGATGCACTACCACTTATTGGTTGGCATACAGTGACATGTGTCTGAGCTGCTTTCAGTTAGACTCAGTTAGCCATTGCACTCTGAATTCAGTTAGGACTCAGTTGAGTTAATCGACACTTGATCAGTTGGTTAACTAACTATGTTTAATGTGGCTTACAGTCAGTTAAGCTACAACCATACATTCAATTCGAATGAACTCCTTGGGAATTCAAATTGTCTTGGAATTCATGCACCTTGCATGATCATTGTATTGTATTATTCATTTTTTATTATTATACAGAGCTGCTACTTCCATTGCAGCACCATTATTCCAATTTTATGCTTAATTGTCCGAATTCTTTGAGTGACTGTGTTTTTAGTCCCTAAATCAGTATGAAAAATTAATATAAACCATTCAAAAAATGTTCTCGAAAGCGTTGGAAGACAACTATGAGCGCGCAAACTTAGATGAAGTAAAAGACTTGAACTTGAGGAGCATTGGACTAATTTTGAACATGATATCCCTTAAACAATTGATTGTTTCAAAAATAAGATAAGTAATGATTTGTAGGTTAGCTATAGTTCAGTTGGAAACTAAAGCATGGTTAGTTCCTTGCATATATTATTAATAATCCTGCAGCTAAGCTATCACTATATCAAATTTCAATATGACGTCAAACAGGTAAGCATCATTTCAATTATCACAATATGTTTCATTTTATTATTATTAAGCAATATTATTCTAATTAAAATGATGTAAAATTAATTAACATCCTGAATGTAGGAGATATTGAATATAACATGATTTATTAAAGCAAGACAAACCACTATGTAAATAACATTGAAAATAAAACCATCGAAGTAATGCAAAATTGCAATAGAGAATTTATGTCATGTCCCCTCCTCTCTACATTGGAACTGAGGAGAGGAACATGACTACAACTGCTCTAATTCCTTTCTGTACATGTACCCATGTGTCCATACACATGACTGATATGCATAAGAATTTAAAACTTATTAGTTCTTTCTCTTTAAGCACAATCATGGGTCATGTATAATCCTTTAACGTTCCTTATTAGACTTAAAAACCACTGTAATAGTCATTTTGCGGCTCATAAATCCATTATGTAACCAGAAAAGTCATTTCCTCACTAAACTTGACTTTTCTTCCTTCTTCCTTATGTATTCCTCAACGCATCTTGCAGTAGGCGTAACTCTTAATTTTTCCATTGTGAATTCTCAACTTTCCACGCATCTTGCAATAGGCGTAACTCTTAATTTTGCCATTGTGAATTCTCAACTTTCCACTTTCTGCATTTCGATGCGCGCTCCGGGTAGTCGAAACTCATATTCTGATATGATTACCTTTCACTTTTCAGCTTTTTGCTTTCTGCTTTCTGCAGCAGACTTCAGATAGTCAAAAAACAACAAAACGATACCTTTACTTGTTTACTTTCCTCTTTCCGCCTTCTTCCTTCCACATTATGCGGGAAGATTCCAGATCATGGAAAAACCAACACTTGGCCTCATTCCTCCTATTTTTCGATTTCCCCCTCCTGCCTTCCACCTTCCACAACGGATTCTGGGGTGTGGAAAACACATTTTACCCTAGAATTTTCAGCTCTTTTTTTGCTTCCACCTTTCTCCTTCTAAAGGAAGATTCTGGGGTGTGAAAATGCTTAAGTCATATGCATTCTAAATCTGTAACCAGCTTTTAGCCTTACGAACTTAAGCAAAAATGCATTGGCACCAAAAATCATGTGCAGATGCAAAATGAAGGAAAATATAGCAACAATAAACTCTACTTGAATCTTTTAGGAAGCATTCATCACATTCACAATAATTCATAAACAAATATCTTGCAAAATGTAAACATAGAATACTTATCTTGAAGATGGAGTTGTCCTGCAAATAGCTATGTTGTTGCAATGTTCCACCCAAACATAGGCCAGTTGTGTTCATTAATATCTCAACACAATTTCCACCCCTAAGTTGGGCATGATTTCCACAAGGAACTAGGGAACATCATGCTCACACATAGCCAAAACACATCAAACACAACCAATTGAACCTACAGTTGGGTTTTTCAGGTTGTTCAGCCAAGCCAATACACATTTGGGTTTATCACGCTTCAGGTAGTGACTCACACATAGCCAATATTCACACCAAGACACAGCCAAGCCAACTACCAGTTGGGTTTATCAGGTTGTTCATCCAAGCCAACACACAATTGGTTTTATTAGGGCACACAAGAAATGGTTCACACATATCCAAAATGAAAAACAAGACATAGGAAATCCAACACACCATTGGGTTTATCAGACTGCTCATCCAAGCCAATATAGATTGGGTTTATCAGGTTACCCATCCAAGCCAATATACAATTGGGTTTATCAGGTTGTCAGCCAAGCTAATCTACGTTTGGGTTTATCAGGCTGTTAAGGCAATGTAAAGGAAGAATTTCTAAGATAGTAGCTAATTCACAGATCTAGGGACACTTCCACAAGATCTATCTGCCTTGAAATTCACAATACCTACACACCCAACACAAGGAAGTATCCCCTTCTCTTCTACACAGTCCCTCGAGCTATACCTTTCCTTCTAGTGCTCTTCAGGATGTGCATAGAAGATTCAACAATGACTCTTATATTTTTGTGAGTTTCCTCTCTTCACTAGGTTTATTAAGCCAGTTCGACATCTTTTCCACTCCTAAGTCTTGCATACTATTCAAACCCAAACCAGGGTACAGATAACCGCAAACCACAAGGTAACATAACAAATAGGGTTCCACTCTGTAACATGAAAAAAACATTGTAATACCAACAACCAGGGTTCCTAGCCAAAGATAGGGATAGAATGAATTGATGATGGAGTAATCCTCTGCATGAATGAGGAAGAACAACACTGAAGAACAACCCTAAACAATGAACAACGAACAATCGAGAACAATGAGCATTGAATAACCGACTCATGAAATTTGAACCTTATCAACTGAGGGATAAGGAATGAATGACTCGAGCACACCCATTTCCTGGGTGATTACTTGCCCCATAAGCAATAATACGGGTTCCCAGAGACTACAGGATTGATCAGGAACGACATCGACTGCCATGCCTCTCTCTGCACAAGGAATTAACTGCCTCAACCAACTTCTGGAAGAATTGAATGATCGAGTGCAGAGGAAAAGAGGGTAGCTGAGGGTTTATGGTTTCTCCCATTGGAATTTGGCATCACCCTATTGGCTCAAAGGTTTAAAAATCCCCACCCTATTCCTTGTGAAATCATTCCCCCATCTCTTATGTTGCAGTGCATATCTAGTTGTGGTATTTTATTAAATTTCATTTTTACATGATATCTTCAAAATATATTGTGCCTGAATTAGCACTATAACCATCGGCATCAATCTTGATCGTCGGTACACAAAACATGAAATCAATGGCAGGGCCTTGGCCTTGATATCCTTGCCATGATTTAATACAATATTTACATCATTTACAATTTTAATATCGTGGGGTCAAAACTAGGGTGTTACATTACCCTCCCCCTTCATTGGCACTTTCCTCGGTGCTCTTACAAAATCGAACAAAAATGGATGTGCCACTCTCATGGCATCCTCCAGCTCCCACGTATCCTCATAAGGACCGTAGTCACTTCCACTGCACCTTTACCTATCCAACTGATCAGTTCCGGAGCACTATGACCTTCTTGTCGAGGATGCACAATGGATCAATTCAGAGCTCTCCCTCGGGTTCCACCTATATCACATCCCAATTAATCACATGGTTAGGATCATGTACATATTTCTTAAGCAAAGAAATATGAAAAAAATTATGAGCCCTAGTGCTAGCAGGAAATGAAAGTCTATATACAACTGGCCCTATTCTTTTAAGCACTTCAAATGGCCCATAGTGTCTAGGTGACATCTTGGCACAACTCCCAAATTTCAAGGAACTCTTCCTTGGCCTCACTCTAGGATAAAATTGATCCCCAACACCGAACTCCAATTGCACTCTACTCTTATCTGCATATCTCTTTTTTCTATCTTGGGATGCTTTCAGGTTGTTCCCGATATTTGCAACCTATTGCTCCATTTCCCTCAAAAAATATGGACCAAGCACAAGCATGTTCACTGGATTATCCCAAGTCATTGGTGTCCTACGCCTACTTCCATACAAGGCTTCATATGGACTCATTCCTAGTGATGCTTGTTGTCCATTATTATATGCAAAATCTACCAAGTGCAAATAATCCTCCCACTTGGTTGGTTTCTCCATTACATACATGTGAAACATGTCTTCAAGCATCAGATTCACTCTCTCTGTTTTCCCATCGGTTTGAGGATGGTAGGTGATGCTGAAGTTCAACTTTGTACCCAAATATGCAAACAGGCCCTTCCAAAAATTGGAAGTAAACTTGGTATCTATGTCAGAAATTATTGCCTTAGGCAATCCATGCAATCTGAAAAATTTCCTTCATGAAATTTTTTGCAATGGCATTGGCTTTATATGTGGACTTAACCGATATAAAAAGTGATGACTTTGTTAACTTGTCCACCACAACCATGATGGAATCATGTTGTCTCATAGTCATTGGCAATACTGTAATAAAATACATGGAAATGACTTCCCATTTCATTTTGGAACTGGAAAATGTTGCAATAAACATGTTGGGTGTTGATGCTCAACCTTCATCTACTAACATTTCATGCACTTAGAAATATACTTAGCGATGTCCTTTTTCATTTGTGGCCAAAAATATTGCTTTCAAACTGAAGCAATTGTTTTATGGTATCCTGGGTGACCATAATATAGAGTTTGATGGATTTCATCCATAACAATTCTCCTCAAGTCTGCTACATTTGGAATATAAATTATGTTCTTATAAGTAAGAAGTTCATCTTCTTCCAATTTATATCCCTTGTACTTCCTTTCAAGGCTTTGTTGCTGCAACTTGTCCCTTATCTATACATACATTTCATCATCAACAGTATGGTTAATAATTTGCTGCCTTAAATCTGGATGGAAAATACTAAGAGATGCCACATGCATTTCATGTGCCTTCATGTTGAGTGCATCAAACACCTTGTTTTATTTTCCTTTTATGTGTTTGATCTCAAAGTCAAATTCACACAAAAATTCCAACCTTCTAGCTTTCCTAGCATTTAAAGTTGGGTAACTAGACACGTATTTTAGACCATAATGGTCTGTCCTTAGCTCAAATTTCCTTCCCATTAAGTAATGCCTCCACATCCTGAGAGCATGTACCATGGTTGCAAGTTCTAAATCATGAGTAGCATAGTTCTTCTCATGATCCTTCAACTTTATTGACTCATAGTATACCACGTGGTTATCTTGCATAAAAACTCCTCCAAGTCCTTGATTGCATGCATCAATACACACCACAAATTCTTTTTTCGGGTTTGCAATTTTCAAAATTGGTGCACTTTTGAGAAGATTCTTCAACTACTGGAAGATTTCCTCACATCTTGGTGTCCATTCAAACTTTATCCCCTTCTTTTGCAAAGAAGTGATTGGCTGTGTGACCTTGGAGAATCCTTCAATGAACCTCCTGTAGTACCCTGCAAGTCCCATAAAGGATCTCACATCTGTCACATTTCTTGGAGTTGGCCAATTCATAATGGATTCAATCTTCCCGGGGTCCATAGATATTCCTTCATCTGAGATAATGTGACCCAAATAATGTATTTTATTTTTATAAAAGTCACACTTTCTCAACTTTGCATACAACTTATGCTCCCTTAGCAATTGCAATGTCATTCTTAGATGTTCTTTATGCTCTTCTTCATTCTCAGAATAAATAAGAATGTCATATAGGAATACAAGAACAAACTTGTCCAAATACTTGCTGAAGACACTATTCATGAGACACATAAATGTAGCTGGTGCATTGAGACCAAATGGTACCACCACAAAATCATAGTGTCCATACCTTTTTCTAAAGGTTGTCTTATGAATATATTCCTCTTTAATCCTTACCTGATGGTAACCTCAAATCAATCTTTGAAAACACCTTTGCTCCTCTCATCTGATAAAAAAGGTCATCAATTCGAGGTAAATGGTATTTATTCTTCACATTGACTTTGTTCAACTGTTTGTAATCAATACATAACCTGAGCGTACCATCTTTCTTTTTCATGAACAAGACTAGTGCTCCCCACGGGGACACACATCGACTAATATACTTCTTTTCCAACAATTCCTGCTGTTGCATCTTCAGCTCTAGCAATTCTGGTGTGCTCATCCTGTAGGGAATCTTGGACACTAGTGCTGCTCGAGGAACAAGGTCAATTGTAAAATCCATGTCCCTTTTTGAAGGAAGTCCAGGAATCTCATCATGAAAAACATCCTTGAATTCTTGCAATACATGAAAGTCCTCCAACCTAGGAGTTTCATTCTCCATTGCCTCCAAAACATGGGTTGCATACAATCTAAAACCTTTCCTACATAACTTCTTTAGCTGCATTGTTGAAATATTCCTAACAGAAATCACCTTTGGAATGCCTCTTACAACCCTTGGGTTTCCTTCTTCATCCATGCATTCAAATGTTTTGTTGTAACAGTTAAGATTAACTCTGTGTGCTTCTAACCTGTCCATTCCAATGAGAATATCATAGGAACCAAGTGGCAGAATATTCAGGTTTGGATAAGTTAATATCCCACCCATGACTAATGGACATTTCTCTACCACTTCACTAACTTTTCTCTTGGTCCAATGGCTAGTTGAACTAACCATGATTTGCTATGCTTTAATTTCTTAAAAGCACAAATCTCAACAATTTTAGGAGTGATATAACTGTGAGTAGATCCAGGTTCAATCAAAACAGAAACAAATTGCTCAACAATATTACCTTTGACTTCAACCACAGTTGGTTGATGATCTTCCGGGGGGTCCTCTAGCATTGCATAGATTCTAGGAATGGTCCTTGCCACTTGAACCACAGTTTCATCTCCTTGGATGTTCTGAACTTTCCTTATGTTCCCATTCTCATGCGGACAGTTCCTGCGCAGATGGTTTCCTCCACATCCCCAACATTGGAGTGGTTCTCTTGGATCCTTTGGATCTCTTGGCCTGTCTCCCATCATTCTAGCTAGCTAAGTCACAACTTGTGATGGTTTCCTCTACTAGCTTCAGAAGTGGGAGGGTTTGAAACCTTTCTTCCTTTGGTCAAACTTCTATTTCTTATTGTCCTTCCATGCCTTATGGGAATCAAGTTTTCTTTTGTTCTGGTCATAGAAATACTTGGCTTTCCTTCTTTCCTCTTCTAGAGTTCTAGGTTCATCAAACTCGATCCTATATTTATATGACTGAGGTATTCCACTTAGAAAACATTGAATATTCACTTTATCATCTCTGATATACCTGACATACCTCAACAGTTCCAAGAATTTGTTTGCATATTCTTCCATGGTCAACTATCCCAATTTCAACTCATGGAACTCTTTAATCTTATCATCGTAGTACCTATAAGAGATGTACTTCTGCTTGAAATATTTCTTGAACTGTTTCGATACAATTTTTCTTTCATTGATCCTTTTCACTTGTCTGAGGTGCTCCCACCATATAGATGATCTTCCATTTAAATTGAATATGGCCACCATTTCCTTCATATTTTCAGAGTAGTCTTAGACTTGGAGATACTTTCTCATCCCAAGAATCCAAGCTTCATCTTCTTGACCGGACTTTACTTCACCATCAAACAAAGGAGGATTTTCCTTCTTAAATTCCCCATGTGAATTGTTCTGGTAATGCCTCTTTCTCTTATTCCTATGAGATGAAGAGATAGAATCCCCATTGGATTCTTTAGAGTCATAGGATCCACCAGAAGACCTTTTTCTAGATATGTTCGACCTCTTTTGGGGATTTCTTCTTGAACTATTCCCACTCCCTTTTGGATTTGTTGTTCGATGCCCAGATTTTATCCGCCTTTGGATGTTTGTCAAAATATATAGCATGACTGCATTCAACTAATTTCTCTCTTCCTGAGCTTCAATCATCCTCTCATTATCTTCTCTGCAACTTTGTAACCCCACCCTTAGGCTTCTCATGGTGGCTACAATATATGGGGGAGTCTCTTGATATCTTCTTCCATTGTATTTTGTTTTAGCATTCCCAACCTGTATGTTTTTTCCCATGGAATCTGCCTTGAGCTCATAGGGATCTTGTGCATCATCCATGATGATAATTTTGGTTGGGCCAAACTTCCCAAAACTGTACTATTTGGAATGTTTCCTTTGAGGTGACTAGGATTCTACAAAATGTGTTTATGAACACAATTGTTAGCTACACAATAATATCAGAAATTTATATTTACTTATCGACTATTTTGTTGCAATTTTCTCTTTGCCATTATTTAGTTTGGCGCATTTAGGCCCAATGTTGTAACCAATAGCTCTGATACCACACTGTCACGTCCCCTCCACTCTACATTGGCACTGAGGAGAGGAACGAGACTACAACTGCCCTGATACCTTTCTGTACATGTACCCACGTGCCCATACACCTGACTGATATGCATAAGAATTTAAAACTTATTATTTATTTCTCTCTAAACACAGTCATGGGTCATGTATCATCCTTTATATTTCCTTCTTAGGCTTAAAAACCACTGTAACAGTGGTTTCGTAGCTCACAGATCCATTCTGTAACCAGAAAAGTCATTTCCACACTAAACCTGACTTTTTTGCCTTCCACATTTGGACAATGCGGCTTGCGGAAGGAGGAACTCTTAATTTTTCCACTATGAATTATCACCTTTCTGCTTTCCTCTTTCTGCTGCGCACTCCAGGTAGCGAAAACTCATATTTCGATATTTTTACCTTTCGCTTTTTTTCTTTCTGCTTTCTGCTTTCTGCATTGGACTTTGGATAGCAGAAAACCAACATAACGATACATTTACTTGTTCACTTTCCTCTTTTCACCTTCTGCCTTCTGCATTCCGTGGGCGGATTCTGGATCACGAAAAAACCAACACTTGGCCTCATTTCTCCTTCTGGTTTTCAATTTTCACCTCTTTCCTTCCACCTTCCACAATGGATTCTGGGGTGCAGAAAACACATTTTACCTTGGAATTTTTGTCTCTTTTTTTGCTTCTGCCTTCCTTCTTCCGAAGGAGGATTTCGGGGTGCGAAAACACTTAATTCATATGCATTCTGACTTTGTAACCAGACTTCTAGCCTCATGAACTTAAGAAAAAATGCATTGGAACCAAAAATCATGTGCAGATGTAAAATGTAGGAAAATATAACATCAGTAAGCTCTACTTGAATCTTTTAGCAAGCATTCAACACATTCACAATAATTCACAAACAAATACATTGTAGAATGTAAACAAATAATACTTACCTTGAAGATGAATTTGTCCCGCAACTAAAAATGTCACAACCATAGGCCAGTTGTGTTCATCAATCTCTCAACACAACTACCACCCTTGAGCTGGGCATGATTTCCACAAGGAACTAGGGAACAACGGGCTCACACATAGATAGAAGACATTAAACACAACCAAGCCAACCTACAGTTTGGTTTATTAGGATGTACAACTAAGCCAATACACAATTGGGTTTATCGGGCTGTAAGTAGTGACTCAAACATAGCCAATATTCATGTCAATACACAACCTAGCCATCTACTAGTTGGGTTTATCAGGATGTTCATCCAAGCCAACACACTGTTGGGTTTATTGGGCTACACAGGCAGTGGTTCACACATAGCCAAACTGCAAAACAAGACACAGGCAATCCAACACACCGTTGGGTTTATCAAGCTTCTCAACGAAGCCAATATACAATTGGGTTTATTAGGATGCCCAACCAAGACAATATACAATTGGGTTTATCAGGCTGTCAGCCAATCCCATCTACGTATGGGTTTATCAGGATGCTAAGGTAGTGGAAAGGAAGAATTTATAAGCTAGTGGCTCATTCTCAAATCTAGGGACACCTCCACAAGATCTATCTAGCCTAACATCCACAATACCTACAAACCCAACATAAGGAAGTATCCCTTTCTCTGCTACACAGTCCCTCGGCCATACCTTCCCTTCTAGTGCTCTTCAGGATGTGCATAGAAGATTCACCATCCACTCTTATATTTTTGTGACGTTCCTCTCTTCACTAGGTTTATCAATCCAATTCAACATCTCTTCCACTCCTATGTCTTGCATACCGTTTAGACCCAAACCAGGGTACACATAACCGCAAACCACAACGTAACAAAAAAAACAAGGTTCCACTCTGTAACAGAGAAAAAAACATTGTAATACCAACAACCAGGGTTCCTAGCCAAATATAGGTATTGAATGAATCGATGATGGAGTAATCCTCTACATGAGTGAGGAAGAACAACATTGAAGAACAACCCTATACAATGAACAACGAACAATTGTGAACAATGAGCAATGAACAAACGAATCATGAAATCATAAACTTCTTAGCTGAGGGATAAGGAATGAATGACTCGGGCACACCCATTGGCTGGGTCATTACTTTCCCTATAATAAAGAATACGGGTTCTCAGATACTGCAGGCTTGCTCAGGCATGACATCGACTACCATGCCTCTCTCTGCCCAAGGCATTGACTGCCTCAACCAACTTCTGGAAGAATTGAATGATTGAGTGCAGAGGACAAAAGGGTAGTTGAGGGTTTACGGGTTCTCCCATTGACATCTGGACTCACCCTATTGGCTCAAGGGTTTGAAACTCCCCACCCTATTCCTTATGAAACCATGCCCCCATCTCTTATTTTGCAATGCATAGCTAGTTGTGGTATTTTATTAAATTGCATTTTTACATGATATATTCAAAATATATTGTTCCTGACTTAGCACTATAACCATCTGCATCGATCCTGATCTCCAGTACACAAAACACCAAAGAAATGGAAAGGACTTGGCCTTGAGCTCATTTCCATGATTTAATACAATATTTACATCATGAACAATTTTATTACCATGGGGTCAAAACCGGGGTGTTACAATTTACATACAACATCAAACCCAAGACCGAGGATCAACAATGGAACTAACCATGTTACCGGATTCACAGATCATCAAACCAACATAACTAAATCGTAGGTCCTTTGGTTGATCATATCAGAAGAGAAATCATAGACCTAGGTTTGCCATATGATGGCTATAGTTACCCTTTGTTGCGGGGGTTCCATTCTTATGAGTACCATACCTTGGTTCAAATATGTTGCACTACCACATGTCAAGGTAATCCTCTACAACACTTTAGGAACCATAGTTTATTTCATTGATAAATACATATAAATTGACATATTTTGCCGCTAGTTTAGGATTATGATGCATCTAATTTGGCAGTTAAAACCAATAATGGAGAAGTATCATACTTTTCATTTCAACTTCCTTGTTTGTCCATCGCTACATCTTGCACTACTCATCATTGCATCTTGCATTGGTGCTGTCTATATTGTTGCATCTTGCACCGCCCCTGTCCCGCCATTTTTTTCACATATTTTTCATCATACTAAATCCCTGGCGATCTTTCCAATTCTCAGAGTTATGTAACAATAAAATAATAAATTAATATTAATATTAATTTATTATTAATTAAATACTATCTAAAGTCAATAGTCATGCCCTTTACGAAAATGTGCATGATGGGCTTATATTAAGCCCAAACCTATGCAACTATTCATTAGCTATCATACAATACATTTTTTATATTACTATTGATCCATTTATGGATCACTTATGTTACTTACATTGGGTTTTCCTGTAAAAACATTATTTTACTGTTTCATTGGTATCAGATCTATCCCTTTTGTGGGCCTCACTGATTCTGGTTTTTATCCAATAGCCTCAGAGTTTGCCTGGTCTATCAATATTTGATTGGAACTAGGTCATTGGACACATTCACCTTCTGATCCCTCCACATCCTCGTTCTGCTGCCCAATTCCATTCATACCCCTTTCCCCATCTCTCTACACCACGCACATTCTCCTCAACCCATTCATCCTCTTCACACTCATTTTCTAACTCCCACTACTTGGCTCCTCCACTCCCACCTTCTCTCTACCCCACACACGATCCCTTCTTCTATTCTTCTCCCCTTCACTCTATGCCCCTTCATCTCTCCACTTCATTTTTTTCCTCACACAAAACTTCCCACATCTCTTCCGCCACGTCCCTAGCTTCCATCTCCCTCACACTTCTCCACTCTATCCATATCTGCGCTCTTGCATTCATTACTTCTAAGCTAGTCCACCTAAGCCCAGGCATTCTCTCCTCCCCAACCTATACACTCCCCTAGCTATCGCTCCCTCCCATCATGCCCATTCCCCTCTACACAATTTCCATGCTCATCCTTCCCCATGCCATGCTACTCGTCAGATACGTTTCTCCCATCCTCCACTATTACAGTAATCTCCCCTTCCTCCACTCATTCGCCTACGCACATCACCCATCCCTCTTGCATCATCCAAGTCTGCATCTTCCACCTCCGCTCTGCACTGCATTCACACCAACCTGCGCACATACCCTCATTGTCATGTCTCTCTACATCCCCTCGTTCCTCACACCCTCGCAACCTATATTTCACATTCTCGCCTGCTCCACCATACGTCGTTCCATCATCCTTCCTCCTATTACTTAACCCTAACCAACCGCAAAAACAATTTTAATAAAAAGAAAATTATTAGTATTTTTCTTTATTAAAACCCTTTATCCAAACCTTTAAATAATAATAAAATACACATTATTATTATTAATATATTTTATGACCACAATTTACTCCGTCCCCAAACCTTTTGATAAATAATAATAATACTTATTATTATTATTATTATTATTATTATAGTTATATTATTATTTTTAATAACAACTATTGGGAAACAAAATAGAAAAAGATCAAAAGATTTTTTTTCTCAAAAATATATTGGGAATTAGTATATCTTTTGTATCTAACCCATTGTCTAAGGAAGGAAGAAAAAATTCAAAGAAAAAAAACAAGACAAAATTGAAGAAGATTAGAAGTCAAGATCCAGTGAAGACTATTTATCGTCGAACAAAAATTAGTCAAAAGGAAAACCAAATATCATCAAAGAACACCAGAAGTAAAGAATTATGGCGAATTCTAAATCAGAATTGCAGTCCTAACTACAAGTAGCATTGGACAAAGTATTTGACATGACGAAGCTGGATATTTCTAATGGATTAATATAGCAAGAGATCATTATCTAAAAAAATGTATTGCGATATTATCTACTCAAATTGAGGAATTAATGAGTAAAAAATATACCAATCAGAATCTACAAAACCAAAAAATCATGAAAGATGCAGTCGAGAATAAATAAGAAATAAAATGATTAAAAAAAATCATCAAGGACAAAAATTACAAAATCACGCAAATTCAGACAAAAGTAAGATGCCAAGAAGCAGAGAATTGTCGCCTTCAGCAACAAATTGAGGAACTCCAACAGAAAGATGACGACTCAAAAAAAGCGCACAAGTTGGAAATTACATAAGTTAATAACACATTAACAAGTAATACTGAAGAAATATATTGATTAAGAAATCATAATAAAATATAGTTACGAATATCAAGAAGTTAAAGAGTACCAAGAAGCCAGGCAACTCGAATGAAGACATCGAAGAAAAAGTCTTAGAAAAGCAAGAAGAAAATCAATGCCTTCTAAATCTTATTCAAGAACTAGAGAAACAATTCGAGAATTTAAAAAAAGGAAAAAAAGTCACAAGACGAAAGGTTCAAGAAGATTTAGAGTAAAAACAAACTACTGGAGAAAAAAAATAGCGCAAATCCTGAAAGAAGCATCCAGACTCTCTGAAAAAAACATTCAAGTTGAGGAAGTAAATTTAGTCATCATCACAGATAAAAAATAATTCAATACATCCGAAGAATAAACAACGAGAACTCATTATCAACACCCCAATTATAAACATTATTTTGACCAACAACAGGGTCAAAATGAACACACACAGAAGAGAGATGATGTCAGACGAGCAAGAACAACAAATCAAAATACAAAACAACAAACAAAAAGACCTATCCCACAAAGTGATCAAATAGCTTCGATAAAAATAGATTTGGGATGGACCACAACAGAGATGATGTGACAATTTTTATGGCGAATTTGTAACTCATATCGCCTCGTTTCACCAAATGTTGCAATGACTAAACACAAAATATCAAGAGATAACATTACAAGAAAAAGTCAGACGTAATCATTGTCGTCAAATAAGCTTTGAGGACAAACCTTCCCTTAAGGGGAAGGCAAAGTAACAATAAAATAATAAATTAATATTAATATTAATTTATTATTAATTAAAGACTATCTAAAGTCAATAGTCATGCCCTTTTACGAAATAAGGTGCAGATAAGCTTATATTAAGCCCAAACCTATGTAACTATTCATCATTTATCATACAATACATTTTTCACATTAGTATTGATCCTTTTAAAGACCACTTATGTTACTTACATAGGTTTGGGCTTAATATAAGCCCGTCGTGCACCTTTTCGTAAAAGGGCATGACTATTGACTTTAGATAGTCTTTAATTAATGATAAATTAATATTAATGTTAATTTGTTATTTTATTGTTACAAATACCTTAAATTCCCAAGGGAGGGTGAAACCGTGAAGGAGATCTTGGCTGTTGAAGTTCTTAGGAAACATGACACTGTACACCACCATAAAATACCTAAGCATGAGCTTGTCTAAGTAACTCATTCAGCTTAAAGCCGTGAGTCCAATGAGGGTTGGAAACTCCTTAGTCTTGTCAAGAAAACACAGAGAATATAGGTGAAAATCCTTGGGCCGTAAGGCCTGCAGAAGCCTAAAAATGTATAAAGAATTTAGGTTCTTCCACAACCCGTAACCCACATTACGAAAGCGAAAACCAGGGTTAAAATGTAATTTATATAAGTACTTTCCTCAATCTACAATCCGCATTGTGGAATGCGGAAACTGGAAGTCAAAACTTAAAAAAATATAATAGTTTCCGTAATCCGTAATCTGCATTTCAGAATGCAGAAAGTGGAGAGGATAAGCCGTTAAAATGTTAAGGTTTTCGCAATCAGCATTGCGGAATGCGAAAAGTGGAACGAGAAAATTGTTGAAATATAAGGGATTCCACAATCCGTATTACAGAATGCAGAAGGTGGAAGGGAAAATTTGTTAAGGATCGAAGGTTTTTGGAATCCACAATCCGCATTATGGAATGTGGAAAGTGGAAGAAAACTATTAAAGCATAAAGGTTTCCTCAATTTGCAATCTGCATTGTGGAATGTGGAAAGCAAAAAGAAAATTGAGTAAAATGAATGGGGTTCCGCAATCTGCAATCTGCATGGCGGAAGAGGAAACATGGAAGGGACCTTTTGTTTATGGAAGGGACTTTTTTTTGTGGAAGGGGATTTTTAAATGCAGAAGGACTATTGCAGAAACGATTTAAGCTTAGGAATGAATGTTAAAGGAAGATTCATACCCCATATCCTATGTAAAATAATTTTTTATATATACATTTTAGCAGGTTATATGGGTATGTTACATTTTTGGTATATGATATGATATCTCATACTTGCTATTTTGTAAAAGTTTTAATAAACTTGTTATATATTCTAATTTGGACTATTCTCTCTTTTGAGAAATTGTAGTTCTCTATTTTGTTGTGGTATTAATTATTTGAATGAAATAGTTATTAATGTTTTTTTTTTAATAATTATATAACAATTTTATTATTAGCTATGAGCTTGGGGGATATGTTTCCTCTTTTGTTTTGAAATAATATGGTGCATGTTTTAGATGTAGCTTGATTATGGAATGCCATAATGTTGCTCCCTTCTTATTTCAAGTTGATTACTTATCTTTCTACAAATCATAATGTTGCTCCCTTATGCTTGTTTCTCACTTTCTATAAGTTGCTACTCTTGGAATTCCTTTGCACCTATTAGTGCAAATGCTAGTTATTATAAGATCCTATTCTAAATATAATATTATGCTTATATAATTTTGTTGATAAAAGTTAACTTTCATTTAGTAATTATTTCCGTTGGCTTATGATATTCAGTACAATTTCATGACTTTGTTGATGATATGGTTTATTTGGTGTTGAATGCCACACGTTGTTAGAAAAAAATAAATTAAACTATAGATCATATCATCAAATCGCTATCAAAAGAGTTGCAGTTGGAATTAAATTATGTCACCATGCTATCATTCTTTAGTAAATCATCTTACCATATCGCCAAGAAGATCGCCTTAGTATAGGAGGTATCCTGCCACATTCAAGAGTCAAGTAAATCACTAGATCATAGTCTTTAAGGGCATGATCGTTGAAAAACGATTGCTTGTTGTTAATCCAACCAAAATAATCATGAATGTATGTTGAGAAGGAATATATCAACTTCTCTCCACATATGCACCTGCCACGACTGTTCATATGGAGACATGCATTCCAATTACTAGCTCGAGAGAATTAAATTGTTTTTTTTTTAACTTGAAACTTGAGCCCTTATGAATTCTCATACAAAANCATATGCCCCTGCCACGACTGTTCATATGGAGACATGCATTCCAATTACTAGCTCGAGAGAATTAAATTGTTTTTTTTTTAACTTGAAACTTGAGCCCTTATGAATTCTCATACAAAATATGTCTTTTTCATTAAGTGCTTAAGCTCATATTAGTTGGGCGTGTTGCCATGGTGTATTATTGGAACCCACGTGTCGTCCTTAAAATTATATTTGTTAAAACTGTGATCCCAGGTATGCATGCATGCAAGGTGGTAAGCAAACCTCATACGCTACAAACCAATTGCCCCTTCAAAGTGGAAGTGTGTCGGTATCAACGACTTGAACGCTGGCATGAATGCAATATCTCTAGCTAAGTTGGAAACTTGATCTCTTGAAACAAAATCTTTGTACAATTATTTGTGATGGATACAACACCCAACTCGTGGAACCATGACATAAGAGGAAGTCTACTAGCTATTACACTGAAGACTAGCTACCATTTTCATAGAATGTTGGAGCCTCTAGTCTCATGTAACTTGAAACAGTAAAATATTGTTTTTACGCGAAAACCCAATGTAAGTAACGTAAGTGGTCCATAAAAGGATCAATAGTAATGTAAAAAAATTATTGTATGATATATGATGAATAATTACATAGGTTTGGGCTTAATATAATCTTGTCATGCACCTTTTCGTAAAAGGGCATGACTATTGACTTTAGATAGTCTTTAATTAATAATAAATTAATATTAATATTAATTTATTATTTTATTGTTACAGTATTATACATGGATTTACTAAACAGGAAAGGGGATAAACCGAATAGAGCACATTAGCTTCCCTACCAGGCGTCCCTAAGGTTGGCTTTACCAACGAATCATATGAAATCCTAGTGACTCTTTATAGAAACAATATTACACCATTTGAGCAACCAATATTACCAAATGCAAGTCACAATCATTCAAAACAGAGTATGAGTATACACCAGATCATAAGCAACATTTTCATCAATAAAACTAAAACTGGTGTTTATCATTTCGGAAGCATTGAAACACACATTTACACATATGGAAATATACCATGATCTCAATAGATTTGTAGAAACATATACCCAGTAATGAAAACTATTTGTAACGCAAGCCACAATGAAAGGGGAACAACCACGTTCCACCCAACTGTAGATTAGGAATAGATCTGCTATGTCCTCAATCACCCCTGACCTAAACTATGCATGCCAAGAGCAGAGACATCTAACCTTAGTTCATTTTTTCCAAGCAGAAATCACTTGCCTAACACATAGTTCTCACACAACAAGTATTTCTCTCAAATCTTTCCTAACAGAGAGTGCTCACATAGCAAGAGTTCATTCTTTCCCATCATACTCTGTAGTGTCTTGCCTCCTCATGCATGCTTTATTATATTTTGGTTTCCTATGTCTTACTTTGCAACTATGGTCCATTCCCCAAGGAATCCCCATCAACCATTGTGTTCCCTGATTTTTCCAGGGTTTGTCTGATCTTGTTTTGCAGCTACGTTCCATTCACCATTGAATCCTCATTAACCACTGCGCCCATATTTCTCTAGGGTCTGTCCAGCACCATTAAGGTGTTCTAGTGCTTGGTGTACTTCCCTAAGGTTTACTACTTTAGATCTCCCACTCTTACACGCATAGTCTCCTCTTTTAATGTGGAATTTCCCTTTCATTATGAATTTCATTAAAGGAAAAATGTAGCGGTTACAACTGTCCTCCAGGGACCATTTGGGTGGCTTCTGCAATCATCCAAACTCATTAGAAATGAAATGAAATTTAATATTACAGATAATGTTTATAAATCGGTGGATATCACATCCACACCCCCTTATTGTAACACTTTCCATAGCTTCTGAAAATAAACTTGGGTACTTCTTTCGCATAACTTCCTCTAGTTCCCAAGTCACCTCCTCCAGGCTAAAGTGCTTCCATTGCACCTTAACCCGAGCGATGAACCGGTTCCAAAGTGTTGTTTCTTTCATGTCTAGAATGCGCAAAGGTTCCACTTGGGATTCACCTTCTGTTTCCACATGTACCACATTCCAGTCAATGATATGAGTGGAGTCATGTATATATTTCTTCAGCAATGAAATATGAAAAAATTGTGAATTCTTAAGTGTTCTGGAAGAGCAAGTTTGTATGCCACGGATCCAATCCTTTCCAAGATTTGAAAGGGCCTGCAGAATTGTGGTGCTAACTTCGTACATCTTCCCAATCTAAGAGATCTCTTTTTGGGCTTGAATAGGATGTAAACATGACCTTCGACCGAAAAATTCCTTATGTTGTCTCTTCAAGTTGGGATAACTCTTTTGGAGATCCCGCGCCACCTTCAAGTTATTTTGTACCTATCAAATAATTTGTTCCATGTCTTGCAACATTTCATGTCCTACTATTAGATGATCCACAGGGTTATCCCAACTAACAAGAATAGTACACTTTTTTCCATACTATTAGATGATCCACATGGTTATCCCAACTAACAAGAATAGTACACTTTTTTCCATACAGGATTTTGAATGGGCTCATCTTGGTTGAGGCTTGATTACCATTATTGTATGCAAACTCTACCAAATGCAAGTAGTCCTCCCACTTAGTGGGCCTTTCCATGGCATACATCCTCAGCATGTATTCAATGACTTGGTTTGTTCGTTCTATTTGTCCAACTATTTAAGGGTGGTAGCTAGTGCTTAAATTTATCTTGGTTTCTAACCCTACAAATAATGATTTCCAAAATTTTGTTGTAAACTTGACATCCCGGTCAGAAATTACCATCTTTGGTACTCCATGAAGTCGGAATATTTCCTTCAGGAATTTCTGCAACATTGAAAGCCTTATAAGTCGATTTCATGGGTATTAAATGAGCATACTTTTTTAACTTATCTACTACAACCATAATTGAATCGTGTTGTTTTTGAGTTAATGGAAAACCTGTGATAAAATCCAAAGAAATTACCTCCCATTTCCATTCAGGAATTGGAAAATGTTGTAACAAACCTGTTGGATGTTGATGTGCAACCTTCACCTATTGACATTCCAAACATTTAGACAGATAATCAACTAAATCTGGCTTTAATTTGGGTCGAAAGAAATATTTTCTTAGGGTTGTGATCATATTTTGTTAACTAGGGTGCCCTGCATAAGGAGGTATTTTCATTTCATTTAGAATAAACAATTTTAAATCTGCAATGTTAGGCATGTATATTCTCCCTTTAAACCAAATTAAACCTTTCTTGTCTACTTTAAATTTTGTCCCATTCAATTTTACCTCATCTTTCCCCAATTTATTCATTAAATTTTTATATTCAGCATCATGGATGCTAGTTTTTTTTATTCATCTCATCAAATCACTTTTGGGTTGGCTCATAGTAATCTCATATACTTCGTGAGTTCGCCGACTGAGTGCATCAACTACCCTATTTTCCTTACCCTTGATATGATTTATTTCAAAATTGAATTAACTTAAGAAGGCCATCCATCTTTCTTATTTGGCGTTTAGCCTCGGTTGAGTAACTATATTCTTTACAAAGGTGTTGTCTGTCAACAAAAGGAACCTTTTCCCTAAAAAGTAGTGGTGCCACATTCTTAAGGCATGCACTACTGCTGCCAATTCTAGATCATGCACTACATAATTTTTTTCATGCTCTTTCAATTTGCGAGATTCATAACATACCACATGCCCTTATTTAGATAATACTCCCCCCGATTCTTCTTTACTAGCATTCGTACAGACTGTGTAGTCTTTATAGGGGTCAACCACCTTCAAGATCGGAGCCATGGTAAACAAGATTTTTAGATTTTCAAAGCTCTCTTGACACTTCAAGGACCACACAGAATTTACTCATTTCTTTTGCAAGGAAGTAATGGGATATGATATATTTGAGAAACCTTGGATGAATCGTCAGTAGTAACTGGTGAGTCCCAGGAAGGATCGATTGTCAACAACATCCTTAGGAATAGGCCATTCAGAAATAGCCTTAATCTTTTGTGGATCTACCATGATCTCGTTTTCTGAGATGACGTGACATAGGTACTAAATTTCATTCTTAAAGAATTCATACTTCTCGAACTTAGCATACATGTGATTCTCTCTTAAGGTCTGTAGCACAATTTCCAAGTGTTGTTGATGTTCTTCCTCCATCTTGGAATATATTAGGATGTCATCAAGGAATATCAACATAAACTGATCTAGGTACTTGTTGAAAATACTATTCATTAGGCACATGAATGTAGAAAGGGAATTGGTTAAGCCGAAAGGAATTACTACGAATTCATAGTGCCCATATCAGGTTTTGAAGGTTGTTTTACTTACATATTATTCTTTAATCCTGATTTGGTGATAGCCAGACTGCAAATCTAACTTGGAGAAAATTTTATCTCCCCCCTCTTGATCAAACATATCATTAATCCAAGGCAGAGGATACTTTTTCTTCATGGTTAATTTATTTAGTTGTCTGTAATCTATGCAAAGCCTTAGAGTCCCATCCCTTTTCTTGACAAAAAAAACAGGTGCTCCCCAAGGAGACACACTAGGTCTTATGCAACCCTTATCTAGCAGTTCTTGTAACTGAATTTTTAATTCGGTTAACTTAGGTATGCTCATACGATAAGGTATATTAGATACCGGTGCAGACCCATGGACAGTCTGAATGGAGAAATCTATTTCTCGTTGAGGGGGGAGTTCTGGTATCTCTTCTGGAAACACATCCATAAACTTATTTAAGATTGGGCGGTATTTTACTTGTGCTTGACCTTCATCAAGGAATAGGTCAATGACCCGCACTGCATACAGCTTGCAACGATTTCTCATACATTTATTTAATTGCATGGCATATATTTTCCTTAAGGAGATAGGTTTAATGACACCTTTTAGCTTCCTAATAATTTGATCCTCAGGAACATAAGTAAAGGTTTTATCAAAACATTTCAATATTACTTTGTACTTTGCTAACCAATCCATGCCAATAATCATATCATATGACCCTAAAGGAAAAACATTTATATTAGTCCTAGTCACATGATCCATTATTTTAACTTCACAATTAGCAATAAACTCAGTTATCTTTCTCCTGGCTCTAGTATCCAATTGGATTGACCAGGGTTTTGCATTCCTTACCTTGGCGAGCTGGCAGTCCTCCACCACCTTGGGAGTGATGTAACTTAAGGTAGCCCTTGGATCAATTAGTATAGAAATATTTTGGTTAGAGATAGTACCTTCAATATCCACAATTGCATATTGATAATCTTCTTGTCAATTCTCTAGGGCTGCATTAATCTGGTGGTAACTTTTCCCAACTTCCCCAACAGTGGAATATTCTTGCAGGTTGTGAAAAGCCTCATTAGTTTTGTTGAGGAAATATATTTGGTGGCAATATGGGCCTCCTAAGGAAAATTAATAAAATAATAGTTAAAATAATAAAATAATATTTATTAATTTTGGAGGAAGAAACAAAAAAACTACCTTTTTGTTCGTATTTTCGACATATCTCCCTGTGTTTTTACTCAAATTTCGATCAGGAGAGCTGATTGGATGTGGAATTAAATTTTTCATCCAACGAGTATCCACTCGACATACTTTTGATGGGCCCAGCTACCCCAAAAGCAATAAATACCTAGAAAAATGTGATGATGACATCATCATCACGTTTGTTTTAGGTATTTCTTATTTTGGGGGTAGAGGGGCCCATCAAAAGTATGTTGAGTGGGTACTCATTGGATGCAGAATTTAATTCCACATCTAACGAGCTCTCCCGATCGAAATTTGAGTAAAAACACATGGAGATATGTCGAAAATATGAACAAAAATAGTAGTTTTTTTTATGATACCTATCCCCAAATTTATATTAAAAATTTGTTTAAGAGGTTCTCCCTTTTTGAATTTTAAATCATTTTGGCTGGCTAATACATGATGACATGGAATTTGTATTATTTTTGGAAGGCCCATTTTAAATTGAAATATCCTCTAATGCCAACACTTCAAGCACTACTACATTTCGATCCAAAATTCGACGGTTTTTTCCGACGGCGCGTGGATTTTTTCTTTTAACCGTACCAAAAATTAGAAAGATAATTTTTTTTTTTGAAATGGTGGGCATAAGCGTCGCTTAAGCGACGGATAGGCTTATAAGCGTCGCTTAAGCGACAGCTATCCTCCTAAGCGTCGCTTAAGCGACGACGCATAAATTGCTCAATTATTTAATAAAATACACTTGATTGGTTAATTATTTAAAATGGAAAGCGCCGTCGCTTATCCGACGCGTATGGCATGTACATGCTTCAAACACATGTTTCCTTTTAAAAGATTATAGGTTTAAACGTGGAGGGGTGTATGGCATGTACATATTTGTGGGATTGGTTGTGGCCTTAACATTAGATTAATATCATTATTATAAAATGATGGTAGTGAATTGCAATAAATCAAAGATTGATTTAGACAAGTTTCATTTTGTGGACAAATTTATTCTTTTTTTACACGACAAAAAATATATATTTTATTTTTCAAGTGGAGATCAAAATATACATTAACGAACCTTAAAGGTATTTCCATTTTTGTTCAATGACAAGAGACCAATAACTAAATAGGTCATTACATCATTATGGTATGCATCTAGTTGAGTCCAATAGATAACGAAACAGTCCCCCCCATGGGAAATGAGTCCTTACAATCAAAACTTCAAAATAAATAAAACTATCCAAACAAAATATCATATAATGAAATGTGATGAAGTTGGAAGAATATTGCTATCTATGTATTCTTGAGTGATCAAAATACAATATTTCATAATGATGGATTCCTTGCATAGGGAGTTCACCTTTTTTTTAATTCTCTCAAAACATGGGAAAGAGTAATATTATGGAAAGCAGGTTTTGCAACCTTAATCCTGTCAAGGAGGGGAGCCAA
>LPNX010381267.1:0-57134 GCA_001517045.1 Pseudotsuga menziesii
CCTTGATTTGGTAAGGGGTTTTGCAGCACCAAAGGTGGCTGTTGAGGTTGTGGGGGATTGGGTGGTGCTTGAGGAGCCGCCTGTCCTTGGCGTAGTCTATCAACAGCAAAAAGTTGTTGAACTCATTCCATATGCGGACAAAAATGTGTGTAGTGTCCATAGACCCCGCAAACAGAACAAGGGAAGTTTGTTCACAAGTTGGGGTTTTTAGCCTACTTGGGCGGGAGATCGGGGTTTTGGTTGGTAGGGACCGCGTTATTATGAGCAAGGGGATTAGGGTGTTGACCAGCTTGCTCGGTTTGCTGGTTGTTCCCACGATTTCGGCCCCTGCCGCGGTTTTGTTGGCCCTGGTTGCGTTGGTTGTTCTGATTTTGCGGCGGGTTTTCTTGGGCGTAAACCTGCCCTTGGGTAGTAGGTGGATTCAGAGTTTGCGCAGGTGCGGGAGCAGGCTGCGGTGGATAATATGGAGGTGGAGGCTGTACTGGCGCGGCTACTTGAGGGGGTTGTTGATAGTGCTGTGGAGCGGGTTGTGGATTTTCCGCAGGGGCTGGCTGTGGCTGATAATAATGAGGTTGGGATTGTGGCGGCGCAAGAGCTGGTGCAGCCTGCTGGTGATAGTATGGCTGAGGTGCGACCGGGGAGGGGTAAGCGGAAGTCATATTTCCGAAACACTGAGGTGGACATGAGGGTCCATGGGTATGGTGTTGATGGGGCATGTGAGCGTACGAGTTGGTTGCTCCGGACTGTGATGTAGCCCATGAAAGTTCAGGTCCAGGAGTAGGATGGGCTATGGAAAAGGGTTGAGGCTGCAAAGAGAGGCGGCCAATGATGCCATCGGCAGCGTGGGATGCTCCCAGCGTGGGATGCTCCCTCAAGGGGCGTCCGGTATGATGGTGTAAAGATAACCTGACTGGGCATAAATGAGATCGAACTGTTGGGATTTAAGGATAGCCTCTTCCTCCGACTGGGGTTGTTCGACTGCCACATCCTTAACAATGAGCGGAAGGAGGGACTTGAGGAACCAATCTAGGAAGATCCGGTCATCTAGCATGATTTTGCATAGGCTACGGCGTCGTCGCCATTCATGGATGTGGTCCATGATATGGGTGGTCGTGTTCTGTTTGCATGATAAGAGGATCTCGACGCCTGCGTCATAGCGGACAGGTAATTGGAAGAACTGGAGGAAGGTCGAGGCCAGGGATGTAAAGGTGGTGTGGGTTCTGTGGGGTTGCTCGATATCCCATTTGGCAGCCGATCCAGTGAAAGTGCGCTGTAATAAACGGAGGCGAATGGAGTCGTCTACTATGGAATTGGAGGAAAACCATAGATGGAAAGACATGATATGGTTCTGTGGGTCCTCACCTGCCTTACCCTCAAACTTAGGGATGTTAGAGGGGAGTTTGGTAGGCATGTGGGGCCACACAGGGTTGTGCCGGATGGGTTCGTTGGTTAACCTGGCTAGGTCAGGTAGGTTGAGGCTAGCCATGTATGGAAAACTGGATGAAGGGTGTGGCACGGTAGTGGGTTGGACCATGTTGGGGCCCATGCCCCCATGTGGAGGGGTAATGTGAGGGAAGTTACCCCCAAGTGGGGGAACTACGGTGGCATGAGAAGGTCCTGCGCCACCAAGGGTGGCCGGAGTGACTAACGGAGTGGGTATGGGTATTCCTGCCGTGGGAATAGGTACGGTGAGGGGAATGGTAGACGGGCCTCCCATGGAGGGCATACCCATGATAGGTGTAGTAACTGGTATAGTGGCGGATGTACCACCGGTGGTCCCTATAATGAAGGGATTGGGATTCACTCCAGCCATGGGGCTAGTGGGGGCAGTGTAAAGAGTGTTCTCGGAATCTGGCGACGGAGTCCTATGCCGCTGACGAGTGGAGTCAAGTGACAAGGCTCGAGATCTACGGTGATGACGGGTGGTGTCAAGTGAACCGTGCTGTGGGGACTCGCCTCTGAGGCGACGAGAATGTCTCGGAGAGTCAATGGTGACAAGTGGTTTTCAACTATGTGGGTTGTGGTGTTGGAAAAACAACTCAAAAAACCTAATGCAACCGTGTGTGCAGAAGGGGAGCTCGAAAAAGAAAGGCACTCAGGCCAAAAACAACTCAAAACACCTACTGTAACTGTGTGCTACAATAGGCGGAGTGTCAGCAAAGTGGTCAGAATACCAAATAAGCAATCGGTTTCCTAAAAAAAGAAAAATCAGTGGACTCACTAGACCAAGAGGAGGTAAGGGAGCATGCAAACACCTAACTAATAGTATTATGACTCAACTAAGTATATCCTCTGCAAGGTGATGAAATCCAAGTCAGACAATATAAATAGGAAAGTCAAATGGCTAAAGTATCCCCCTACCGGGAGGGACACCGGGTACGCAAACCTAGAAGTATAGCAACTAAGATACCCCGTTCATGACACGTCCAGAAAGGTAAATCTTCCGCTTGGTCCTTTAACCGCAATATTCCCTATACAGGGATATTCCGAGAACTGCAAAAGGTAGCCCTTCAGTTACTGAATGGATTTCGGTATTCCACTCAGACCTCCGGAACCAATCTCACGACTTCAACCCTCCTAAGGGAGAGGCCTTCTGATAATCTGGTTGTGACCGTGTCAAAAAATACTAAGGGATTTTGGTTCCCTAATGGACAACAACTATGTCTCACATGTAAATAACCGAGGGGTGTTATTGGAAGCCTATCCCCCCGATCCTACCTAACTACAAAGTTCTTTTGTGTTCCTCAAATGAGGTTATAGTGTTGGTGGAGTTAAATAGATTTTAGGTCTCACTTGAATTAGGGGACAGATTGTGTGCGTGTGAGGTTATGAATCCAAAATAGTTGCTCAATAACAATAATAATGTAGGAAAAACTTTCAAAAATTTTACCATGCGAATTTTTTCTGAAATAAATAATGCTAAATTTTTTTTTTAAACAAATCTGTAAACAAGGGACAGAAATGGCTGTAGGGATGCAAGTGGAACAGGTGGCTGTGCAAGTGCAGGAAAAATGAAGGCAAAGTGGCTGGGTTTCGGTGCGGAAGCAAGGGCAAAAAACAGTTCGCGGACCGCGGGTATGGAACGGACTCGCGCGGTCAAACCGCGGGTTTGAAGGCAACAGTCGCGCACAGATCGCGGGTTTAAAGGAAATAGGTGCGGTCTAGGTTGCGGGGTTCTGGCTGACAGTGGCGGTCGGATCACGACTGTTGTAATGAACAGGCGCGGTCGGATCGCGACTGTGGGCTGAAAAAGCGCGGTCGGGGCGCAACTGTGAAAGTTCAAAGACGCGTCCAGGACGCAGGAAAAAGGCCGACAGCAGCGATCTGGTCGCGGGTTAGGGCCTGAAATGCGCGGTCGGGGCGCAACTGTGAAAGTTCAAAGACGCGTCCAGGACGCAGGAAAAAGGCCGACAGCGACGATCTGGTCGCGGGTTAGGGCCTGAAATGCGCGGTTGGGCCGCGACTGCGGAAGAAAAAGGTGCGGTTTTCGGCGGCCGAAAACGACAGCTGAAAGTACAGTACGGAAAAATAAACTAAAAAAGACAGTGGAGTCGCCAAAACTGTTGCTAGGGTTTTCACCCTAGCTTGTGCGAATGAGCACCTACTAAGGAATATGGATTCCTTAGTAGCAGTTCAATGATATATGAATTAAATAATGATAAACTGAAACGAAAGCTAATCTAAATACGTTCTTGAAGCTAGAACAGTAAAAAGCAAATAACATGAAATAATACGGTGAAAAGTGAATAACATGAAGTAAAAACAGTAAATAATAAATAATGATTTTTATTGATGTTACCTCCGGTGTGGAGGTTGGTGAAGTCCGTTGCGCTGGTCCGATGTCGGTGGCTTAGAGCTCCAAGCTGCCTCTTCCCTTTCTCCGATGGTGGAAATGGGCCAAAAAAAGTCTTGAATGGTGAAAATAGCTTAATGATAAGCTAGGGTTTCAAGAATAATTTCGGCAGAGGGAGGATGCTTATGATAATGGATATGGAATAATGGGTCTCCATCACTTATTTATAAAACCATGTGGTTTAGGTCAGCTTTTTAGGGTTTTAGCTGTTTAGGGTTTCCTCTTTTCATTTTCCTCATTATTTTATATTTTTATTCTTTTTGGATATTTTTGGAGGAAAAAAGGATTTTATAGCCTTTTGGAGGCATTTTAAGCTTTTTGGTGACCTTTTAGATGGTTTTATGGGTTTTTGATGGAGATATGGTAGGAAAGTGGACAAATGAGCCATATAATGGGGTAGATGAGGTAGTTAACCATTTTTGGGTGTTAACACTTGCGAAGCCACAGTGCTTCACAAGTAGCCTGACTGGCTGCCATATACTCAGCCTCAGCTGAACTCAGTGCAACGGACTTCTATTTTTTACTGAACCACGACACTACTACCGAGCCCAAACTGAAAGAACAACCGAAAGTGCTCTTCCGATCCCTCACACAACCTGCCCAGTCTGAATCTGTGAACCCAACCAAGCTGACTCCACCTGAACCCTTGTAGTCTAGACCATAATCCACCGTACCTGCAAGATATCTCAATATGTGCTTTGCGGTAGTCCAGTGCACACTCCTAGGCTCAACCATGAACTGACTAAGAGTGTTAACCACAAAACACAAGTCTGGCCTGGTATTGACCAGATACATCAATGACCCAATGAGCTGACGATATAAAGTGGGATCCACCAACTTACCCTCGGAAGCATGAAGTTGCTTCCAGTTGGTGATCATAGGCATACACATTGGCCTGTAGTCCTCCATTCTAAATCTCTTCAGAATATCAACTGCATACTTCCCCTGTCCAAGGAAAATATGTCAAGGCTCCTGCCAAACCTCCATCTCCAGATAGTAATGCATCAGTCCAATGTCAGTCATCTCGTACTCCGATGCTAGATCTCTCTTGCAATGTGCAATGAGACGCTCATCACCTGTGATAAATAGATCATCAACATATAGTAGAAGAATGAGCGGATCTCCTCCAACCACAATGAAGTATAGGTTGGGATCAACCTCACTCTTATGGAATCCCATCGATATCAAGTAAGTATCAATCCTGGAGTACCAAGCTCTAGGAGCTTGCTTCAATCCGTACAAGGCTTTCCTTAGCCTGCACACATGAGAATCTCTCCCATGGATCTCAAATCCCTGTGGCTGCTCTAAATATACCTCCTCCTGCAGAAGACCATTGAGAAATGTAGTCTTCACATCCATCTGGTGGATCTTCCAACCCATCTCTGCTGCTATAGATATAACTACCCTGATAGAAGAATATCGAGCAACTTGAGCAAATGTCTCATCATAGTCAACTCCCTCAACCTGTGAGAACCCCCGTGCCACAAACTGAGCCTTGTACTTCTCCACACTGCCATTCGTAGCATGCTTTATCTTGTAAAGCCACTTGGAAGTCACAACTGACTTCCCCTTAGGTCTCGGCACTATCTCCCAAGCATCATTCTTAATGATGGAATGGTACTCTTCCATCATGGCATCTCTCCATACCTGATGCTGGGAAGCCTCCTCAAATGTGGATGCCTCAGAGTCACAAAGACTCGCAACAAGGGCCATATCATACCTGTCTGGTACCACACCAAGCCTGTCTGGCTCCACCACTATCCTGATCTACTCCTAGGGCCTACCAAATGCCTCTGCCTCCTTCAAGGTCTCCTGAAGCCACTTAGGCTTCCTCTTCCTTGAAGACTGCTCCTCCAAAACTGGACTCGGGCTCTCCCCATCCGAGGAAGTCCCAGTACCTGAAGGTCCAACACCCCGAGGACCAGTACCTGATGAACCTAAGATCTAAGGACTCAACCCTGAACCTATCCCTGAAACTGTCCCTGAAGCACTAGCCACCTAAATCACTGAACCTGTAGAAGCTGTGCCTGTACCCTGTGATCCAGTCACTTCAGAAACCTATGGACCTGAAAGCTGCATCGAAGAAGCCTGTACCAACTGAGGTGTGGGATTTGGTGTCTCCCCCTGCTCTAATTCCCTATACTTCCTGAAGGCTCTCTCCTCATCAAAATTCACTTCTCACCAGACAACAACTCTCCTCGAGATAGGTAAGTAAAGTCGATAGGCCTTCGAAGTCTCGTCATATCCCACAAATATGCCTCTCTCTGTGGTGGGATCAAAATTCGTCCTCTTCTCAGAAGGGACGTGAGAGTAAGTCAACGAGCCAAATATGCGAAAGTGGCCCACCTCAGGATTCTTGCCTGAATACATCTCCTCAGGAGTCTTACTCCCCACTGACCTGTGAGGACTCCTATTCTGCAGATAAACTGCAGTGCTACATGCCTCTGCCCATAGAAAGAAAGGTAACCCCTGATCATGAAGCATCGCTCTGGATGCCCCCACAATTGACCTGTTCTTTCTCTCTGCTACTCCATTGTGCTTAGGAGTGTAAGGAACTGTCAGCTGTCTCTGAATGCCCTCCTATCTGCAGAATGCATCGAACTCCTTGGAGGTATACTCACCCCCATTGTCCGATCTCAACATCCGGATCTTCCTCCCCGTCTGCTTCTCCACAAGGGCTTTGAACCCTTGGAAGACTCTCAACACAAGCTCGGACTTCTTGCTCCTCAAGAAGTAGATCCAGGTCTTCATGGAGTAGTCATCAATGAAGCTAATGTAGTACTCAAAGCTTGTCAAAGACAAAGATGACATAGGACCGCATATGTCAGAATGGATAAGATCTAGCACCCCGGCAGCTTTCATGTCACTGCTTGGGAAAACAGTCTTGGTGTACTTTCCCAAAGCACACCCCCTGCACACATCACTCTGCTCAATGCTGAACTCCGGTAATCCTGTAACCATGCTCCTCAACAATCTAAGAGCTGGGTGATGTAGGTGGGCCATCCTCTGGTGCCAAAGCTCACATAGCTCATTGCTGCTGCTGTGTGCTAGAGCGCACTATGGCTAAAACAAGAGCTTGTACAACTTTCCACATCTGACTCCAATGTCCATGGCACTGGACATACCTGTAGCCCTGGGATACACCTGCACTCTCCCATCTGAAAAGCACACCCCAAGACCCTTGTCCTCAATGGTGGAAACTAACACAAGGTTCTTCTTCAGCCCAGGGACATACAACACATCCCTCAGAGTCATGAGACTCATCGACTCCCTCTGAAATGTAATGGTCCCCCGACCAACAGCTCTGACAACAGTGTTGTCTCCAAGGACAACCTCCACATCTCTACCTATCTCGGATAGCTCTGAGAACATCTCTCGAGCTCCAGTCATGTGGCTCGAGGATCTGCTGTCAATATGCCAAGTAGTGGAGGTGGATGGACTCCCCTGATGACCTACCAACAATGAATGCTCACTATCCATATCCATGTCTATGCTGGTGGCTAAAGAGACTCTCTCTCTCTCCATCTGTCCAGCATATAGGGAAAAATCCCTCTGAAATGCATCACTAAACTCATCAACCTCTGCTGAGGCTGTTGTCTACTATCCATGTCCCTTCTTCTTCTTCTTGCTTGGACACTATGAAGCATAGTGCCCAAATGCCTGACATGCATAACACTTGATTTTACTCAAATCTTTCTTCTGCCCACTCTGCTGCTGCTGCTACTTGGCCCCACCCTTCTTGGGACCCTTCTTCTTCTTGCCCTTAGCTACCAAAGCCACATTCTCGTCATCAACCCCACTGTGAGATGTACTGCCCTGTACAAGACCTCTCCTGGTCTCCTCCTACACAAAGTCATCCCAAAGTTTCTCCCAGTCAGGTAGGTTCTCTCTGCCCACTATGGCTTGCACAAATGCACCCCAGGGCTTTGAAGCCCCATTCAGTGCGGTGCGAACAAGCTCTGTAGGGGCTACCTTCTCCCCAACTGCTGCAAGTTCATCCCGAACTGCAGAAATCCTGGTAAGATATGCTGTGACTCCCTCACCCCCATTCATCTTTATACTTTTGAGTTTCTCTTTGAGAACCATCTTTCTGTTCTCATTGGAACTCTCATACAAACTGATCAAGGTTGACCACATCTCATGTGCCCTATCCTTGCCTGAAATGTGAGGGATTATGTGGTCTTTAACCGCATCTAGAATTATCCTCCTAGATTTACAGTCCTACTTGTTGAAAGCTGATAGAGCTGCCGCATCTGTAGATGCGGGAATGACAATCGGATTTGATGTAGTGTTCCTAACTACATCCGGCCATAACTCATTCTCCTCCAGTAACAGCAAAATTCTTGCCTTCCATGGCACAAAATTTCCTGTCCCATCCAGCCTATCCTCCAATCTAAGACCTGTGGCCATCTCTACACCAACCCAACAAAGTGCTGCTCACTGACAGAAGGTAAAACACTAAAATTTCTGAGTTCTGAAAATTTCTGTGTCTGCAAACTATCACTGTTTTCTGCCCCCAAGCTCTGGTACCATGTAGAAATTTCTGAGTTTTACTGTTTGCTGGTATATGTCACATTTCATGGTTTTCACTTACAGCCGGTTTTGCATTGGCTGTAGGTTACTTATGAAATATTTCTGAACAATTAAACACATAGTAAAAACACTAACAGGCTGAAAAACACATTTTCCAATCACACCATAAAATGATAGACTCAGAGATTTTTGGCCAATGGACCTGGAAAAACCCACAAGGGGAAAACCAGTCAAAGAGAGAGAGAGTTTATTATTAGCTTCAGGAAAACAATCAGACATTAATTTTGACAGTAAAAAATCCAACTTATCTCAACCCAGAAATTTGTCCAGCAGACTGTCTCGGTTTTCGTGCTTTTGCTGCCTCGATTTCTATGCAAACCTTCTCGAAAAATATGCCAAAAATATCAGCAAATATTAGCCTTGATTTCTGTGCAGAAGAAGAAAAATTTGCCCTCATTTTTCATTCCCAGAACAACAGAAAAAACATAATGTACGGACAACATTAAATGCTGTCGTACTCCTCGAAAACTATGCCTGAACCGTACAGAAAACTGCATGAAATTTGTGCCTATTATTCACCTCGAAAACTGTGCAGAAAAGTACTGTCCGTACAAACTGTACAGACCTCGATTTCTGTGTTGTACGGCCTCGAAATTTGTGCAAGGTATCGGCTGTAATAAATGCAGTCCTCCTCCTCGTTTTCTGTGCCCTGCTTGACCTCGAAATTCATGCCCTACAAACCATACGGTACGGCTGCCTTGGGATGCATGCCAACTGAAAGTCTCTCTCAGCTGGTTTCCTGGAAACTCGTGCCCTTCTCTCAGCTCTCTCTTCTCTTCACTCTTCTCTCAAGAATGAATGAGTTTTGCCTCCCTCAAGCCTTTTTGTCTAAACCCTAAGTGGGTATCTAATCCAACGGTGGAGAAAGATCCAATCCAATGGCTAAGATTCAATGAGAGTAAAAATCACATTTATTTAAATCACTTAAATAAATTTACTCACCCACTTAAATTTATCAAAAATTGACTTTAAGTTTATAAAGTCTCATTAAGTAGCTTTTAATGTGAGGGTCACCTTTTTCCCTCTTCTAAGTGACTTAGGCAAAAAGTCACTTAGAGAACATATTCCTAGGTACAAAAACTAACACAAGGATTATGTAAACTTGCTGCTGAAGCAGCTCATTTACCTAACAATAGTTCCGAAGCTATCATTGATGAAGTCTTATTAACTCAGGAAATTTACTTTTATCCTCCACCACAAGATTCTTGGTACACATATTTAAGGACATTGCTTGAAACAAGAGCTACTACTGATTATCTTGAACCTAGGAAAAGGAGAGCATTGAGACTAAAATCTGCTCCTTATTTACTAATTGATAACATCCTTTTTAGGAGAAATTCAGGTGGTGTTTTACTTCGATGCCTAGACAAAGATGAAACAGAAGTGATTTTGAAAGAATTACATTTTGGTCCAGCAGGTGGTCATTTTGGTGGAGAAACTACGGAAAATAAGATTCTTAGGGATGGTTATTATTGGCCGACTTTATTTCGAGATTCTTATGCCTTTGTCAGGAAATGCCAGGAATGTCAACTTGCTGCAGGAAGAGTTAAGAAGCCTGCTTTTCCTTTACAACCTATTTCAGTAGAAAGACCTTTTCAGCAATGAGGTATTGATATAGTAGGACCAATAAACCCCCCCTCTTCTATGAAACACAAGTACATAATAACTGCAACTGATTATTTTACCCGTTGGGCAGAGGCTACACCTTTAAGGGTTGTAAACACCAATAAGGTTATATTATTTTTAGAATATTTTATCATAACGAGATTTGGTGTTCCAGATTCCCTTGTCTTTGATAATGCTTCATATTTTTCATCAGTTGATTTAACTCAATTTGCCTTAGATAAGAGAATAAGGGTTATATATTCAGCTAATTATCATCCTCATGGAAATGGTTTAGCTGAGTCAACAAATAGAAATTTGTTGAAAATTCTCAAAAGAACTATCTCAAATCACCATTGTGATTGGCATACAGAGTTGTTTAATGCCCTTTGGGCAGATAGGGTAACTTCTAAAGATGCAATAGGTAACTCACCTTTCTTTCTGGTTTATGGAACTGAGGCTATTTTACCACCAAAATTATTTTTACCTTCATTACAATTAGCCCAGTCTATTCAAGATGAAGATTGTCCAGCAACATAGAAAAGGAGTAACACTTTATTAAAACTTGAGGAAGAAAGAGACAGGTCAAAACAACATTTTACAAAACATCAACAAATTGTTAAGTCTTGGTTTGATCAATCCTCAAGTTCTAATTGAGAATTTCAGGTGGGGAACTTGGTTTTAAAATGGGACAAAGTCCATGAGGAGAAAGGAGATCATACTAAGTTTCAAAAAAATTGGTTAGGCTTCTTTGTTATTGCTGAAAAGATAGGTCCAAGTACTTTTTGTTTGCAAACCCTAGAAGGTCAGTTCGAAACATTTCCAGTGAATGGACTGATCTTAAAAAAATATTTCTGCTGATTTTTTATACCCTAGATTTGTATATAATTATGTATATGAGCTTGTTTTCTGTCTATATATTTTCGTCATATAATTGTCAATATTTTGTACAATATTTTATCAAATAGAAATATGATAAATTCATGATTCTTATGTACATTCAAATATCATTCTACTCTTGAAACTAATTTTCAATTTTCTTAATCAAGTATTAATATATCGATCATTTGTATTAAGGATTGTTGAATCTATGTATATATGTTTCAAAATAATTAAGTCACTAATGTATATATGTTGATTGAGAGGACAAGTGTAAATAAATAAGTCCTGTGGTTTAAAACTCAGTTTGTTCATTAGTTTAAAATTATGGTATTAGACTAAGTCTTTTAGAAATTGGTTAAGAATTATCAAAGTTTCTTAAGTCTATTAAGAACCTTATTTGTAAATATTTGTAAATGTTATTCAGATTATCCCTCATTCTTCTATTTTCTTTTGATAGTTGGGATGGCTAATTAATGTCTTTTTTCGAAACTTGTACTTTGAAAAATCTTTATGGATCTCTACCATCAGTCATTTCTTTTAAAGTTATTTACAATCTGAAAACTTTTTAGATCTGTTCCATTCAATAAAGTTCTAAAAAATTAAAATGAGAGACGAAAGGTCTTATTAATAAGCCAATCCACTCAGGATCATAAATATCATTGGCATGACATTATTAGGAAATTGATAATGGCTCTTGGTCATAAGGTCAAGAGATAGGGGGTCTCATCATGAGCCAGCTGATTCATTTTCTGGTGATATTAGTGACTGACATTACCATTTGGTCACCATGCTAGGTAATGATCTTTTTTTTCTAAATGTAAAATTTCAAATTCAATAAAGTGAAAACATAATTTTGATTGAAGAATAGGAGGTCTCATCATGAGCCGACCTAATCATGATCATCAATGTTGTCTAGTATAACTTCATTTCTAATCATCAGGGTGATGGCTCTTGGTTAAAAGATCAAGAGACAAGAGGTCTCATCACGAGTCAGCTTGCTTATTCTAGGCAGTTCTCGTGAATGATATTATCACATCAGGTTATCATGCCTAGATAGGAGTCTTCAGTCAAAATAATTGTTTCTATTTAATATAAAACAAAAGAGGAAAAATTATTATATTTATGGAACAGATTCTAGAAATGTTTCAGAGAAGTAGATTCCTATACCTTATACTGACGGTGCATATTATATTTACTATAAATTACTTTGTTTTGATTAGGATATTACTAAGTTTATCTTTAACAAAAATTTTATTTAAAGAGATGGGATATTTCTGAATTATACTTGCGAATATAAATCCAAATAATGGTTTTTACTTTGACTATGAATTTTTTATTGTTTTGAATAGGTTTTAATATTTCAATTATACTATCATTTGAAAATTGTATGAGCATAGATAACTGGTTCACCAAGGTCATCGCCATTTGTTGGCAGGCAACAACCCTCTCAATTTTTCTACTATGCTGAATAAAAATGATCAGTTCTCTTCTATAATTTATATAAAAAAAATTATATAAGAGTGCCTTCAGAATCTTCGATTCTAAAGGCACTCTCAATTTCAGAAGAGTTAAGAGTCATATTAGAAATTTATGAAACACTTTGATAAATTTAAGAAATTAGGAGCTGTTAATCTTGTAATTTTATATATATAATCAATTTTTATCATTATCAATTCATCTGATTATATATTGATTTAGGAGATTTCAAGTATAGTATGCTAAATAATTTTTTTGGATTAAAATGAAAATACATTTTTAACATGTCACAATTTGGTTTCATGGATTTTCTTTGACAAGATATTTAGTATTAATAGTTTTTATGATTTTTATGATTAGGGTTAATTAATTAATTGAAATATTTCATGTTAACCCTAATATTATATTTTTACATAAAACTGGATCTTTTAATACCATGTCATTTTTCAATTTGTGGAAAGTATACATATGTCTCACAAAATAGCTAAAGTTCATTTGTATATATCATTTCGAAATCTTCGTTGTGAAATAATCATAATAATCGAATTTTGATTTAATGTTAGTTTTTATATAAGTTTTCCATCTGATCATATTTTGTATTAGGTCATAGGTAATTTGGATTTCATGAGTTCATTCAAAGTTATATTATGTTATCCTTGAATCAATTACATGTATAAATATGGTTTTGGGTGGTTTAATTATTATCTAGAGTGGATCTTGCTACTTAGTTGTAATTACGAAACCCTAGGAGACATCATTACTCGTAATGACAACTTCACATCGTCTGGTTTATGAGCATGATTGTCTTCCACGTGTAATCCTTGCTTATTATCGTTTGAGAGTCATGTTTATGGTACAGGATATGAATGGTTGATTATATAACATCTGGTCATAAGGATTTTAATATGTAATGATTATTTGAATCAGATGTGTCCACCTTTACATCACCTTATCTGACAATCATATAACATTCATGAATTATTTGATTTTGTGTATCTTATAATGATTTCAAATCACTTCAATTCATTTGATGAATACTTGCAATGGTATGATGGTGAAGTTCTCACATGAGGAAACTAGTATAGGGTTACTCATTAGCTTCTCCAAAATCGTGTGAAGGTTCATAACATGTCTGAGTATTCATGTATACCTATTCCTTCAGTTTTTACAACCCCTTTCAATCCTCTGTCACCGGAAGAACTAATAATTGAAAAAATGGATCCCTTGAGTCGTTTTGAGATTTCTGGTCCAGATATGTTAGAGGCTGACCCTGAAGTTCTTGACCTATTTGAGAAAATTAATTGGAAATTCTTCTTCTAGGGTTTCAGTGGACACAACAAGGAATTTACTAAACAATTTGCATTGTATTTTGATGGAAATGTTGCTCAGATAGGTAATTTACAGTTAGTCATAGATGAAGGATTCATTGTGAAAGCTACAAAGCCTCCTCAAACTGGTGAAATCTGGTTCAAAGGGCCACGAATTGATAAGAAGAGGTTCAAGCAATTTTGTCTCCCATTGCCAAAAGAAGATGCACACCTTAAATTCGGTTTTCCTATGAAATACTTGAGGAATCAATGGTGTGCTCCTTTTGAGGTCATATCCAGGTACATTTCTTTTGACGATTGGTATTCGAATGTTCAATTATACTATTTGAGAATTTTAATGGCTCTTAAGGGTTTGAGGTTAAATTTACCCTACTTTTTACTTCATAGCTTACATAAAATGGCTATCATGGTTCAGTGTACCATTGGAAATCAAGACTGTAGTCTTTTCCGTCATGGCTTGATTAAAATGTTGGTGTAGTATCAGTTAGATACAGTAGGTAAAACATGGGATGAATTATTAAAATAAAATAACTTCGGGTTAACTCAATTTTGGCCTACTTACTCACCAAAGACTCGGGAAAAAAGCCTTATGAAGGAAGTAAAAGAGGAAACTAACCATATAAATGATCATGAGGGGCTGGAGAAGCTCTGTTTAATTGTTGAAAATGAAAAATTTTATACTGAAAACCCTCCTGAGCAGTCCAAGAAAGAACACGAAATAGGAGAGGGAAGTAAAGTAGTGGTTCAGACGCACTCTGATAAGTCAATAGGTGACTTATATTATAAGGTTATGGAGTAGAGAAAGAAGCATGAGGAGAAGGGGGGAAATCTAGTAGGTGACAATAGAACTCTTGAATTGAGTATGAGAAAATCAGAGATGCTTAATTGAAGGCTCACGAGAAGTATGATTAGTCTTTCAATCTTGAAAATTGTAGAACGGAGTTATGAACCCATTGTTGTTGAAGATAATAGTAATAATGAGGATGAATCTCCTCATCGTGAAACCCCAATTAATGAATATGAACAAGAACAAAGTAATAGTCACAACGATGTGGTAGTATCTCCTAAAAGATTCAGGAAATACCATTCATCACTACCAGAACGGTCTGAGCATGAAGCTCGATTCGAATCACCATTAAATGATGATGTTTCTCTAGCAGAGACTTTGAATGCAGCAAAGCAATTGATCAAGCTTTCGAAACAACACAAGGCTGATCGATTGAAAGATATTGAAGAAGCCTATGACAAAATGAAAACAGAGTTACAACAGAAAAAGAGTGAGTTTCTTATGTGGGTTGAACGATGGCAATAGATGAAATCCAAAAAAGAAAACTACAAAACATAAAAGAAATTGTTAAAAGAAACTAATGAGAAATTATTAAAAGATGAAAGAGTTCATACAGAAAAAATCTTGAAACTCATAGCCAAGTTGTTAGAGGCCAGGAAAGTAATCAAATTACACATAGCAATGACTTAGTCTATTTTTAGTTGTTTTAGTTTCAAGTTTGATAGGTAATGAAATGTTTTAATGAGCACACCTGCAAAATCATAGATTTTGTAGGCATGCTTATAATTTGTTTTATTTTATTTTATCTTTTGTTAACATGATTTTAATGAGAATTTCATTTCGTTTGTTACAGGTGTACATGGTGCTTACATGCTGAAAAGAATATAGGTTATTTTTGCTCACTATTGGCATTCGTTGGTGCTTTTGGAAGAATTGGATGCTCAAGATGGCCACGTCATAAGTCAATTCATTTGAGGAAGAGATAATACAGGCTAGTCATTTAATTGATAGTTTTGTTTCATAGGATAGATCTATCTGCAAGCTGCCTTCTTGGAAAAGATTCAATGCTATTGAATAGGGATAGGATTTCTGCTATCTTTATGATAGTAATTATTAGAAACTGAAATGGTATTTTTAGCATGTCTGTTACATAGAAACAGGAATGAGTTATGAGTCTCATTATATAATCTAGTAATCTCAATGTAGAAGAGCTGGATGGAGTATCAGAGAAATAAACTTATTGGAAATATCATTTGAGTACTAGTTTTAATCTGTTTGCTGGAGTTTTACCTTCGGAGAAGGATTGTGACTTAAGTTCTCAAACTGGTATCACTATCTGTTACTATTTTTGAAAACTTTATATATATTTCAATATATCACTTTCCCATTATGCTTTTGTGCAATTATACTATGTTATGATTGTATTTATTATCCAAAATAGTACTCTGTTTACACAATATTAATGTTTGAATAAAAATATTACTAAATTTGATTTATCAATATTTGTATTGAGAATTGGAATTTTAGTAATATAAATATTTCATGTTTATTTTGATTTCATTTTTATTTTTACAATGATTTCATTATAAATGCCATATTTTATTTAAATAGTTGGTATTGATTATTAGTTATTAATTAATAGAACATACTAGAGAAATTAAAAGTAGTTATCTATTATAATTTTCTGTTGTGTGCATATTCAGCAGAGTGATTTAATGGTAATGATTTAAATATTTTCATTTAAATTATAATTATCTATCTCTCTGTTTATTTGAATCATTAATTGATAATTAATTTAGTATTCAAGTTACTCTAAGCTGAGATAGGATAACTAATTAATTTTAGTCTTAGTGTAGTTTATTTTAAATTTTAGTTTATATTTAATAGTTGATAAATAGAATTAAAATAATTTTGTAAAACTTTAAAATAGTCTTTAAGTCAAAATATTTGAAGAAAAACCCTAAAAACTGAAGACTTTCATTAAGAAAGCATTTTAGTATAACTTAGGTCTTAGAAAACTAGTCCTAGGGTTTATTTAAGTAGTAATAAGATTAGGAAAAATTGTTACTGAATTTTAGATTCTCCTTAAGAGAAAAATTCAGTTGGTAGCAGGACCATAACCTGGGAGATTTTTCCATTTCAAACACACCGGGAGCTGCTCTAAGTGACTTTTGTGGGCTTAATCTCCTTAGGTTTCCTAGGTCAGAAAATTAGGCCAACAGGACCCTTGCCCGGAGTGGATACCCTTGCCTTACAAAGTCACAACAGAAGAATTGGATTCCATTTTCCAAGAGTGGTCGGTGGAGTGGAAAAAATTGGTGAGTTAGGAAGAATTTTCTAAAGAGCTGCCACAGGATGCCCCCGAAGAGCCTACCCAGAAGGAGCTGAGCACTCACGACTCGGCCAACGAGTCATCAACAGACCCTGAGGATGCAACACGGTGCATGCAGAAGGATACTCGAACCAAATGGTGCCAGGAATATGAGGCAGGTAGTGGTACCAGGTCAAAGATGGAGGACCAACTGCAGTGACTTATCAAAGCGGTCACTGACTCATCCATGGATGCGACAAAGGCAATCTGAGAGTCAAACCATGAAGAATTTAGTGTAGTAAGAGAGTGATTAGATTCAATTTTTGGAATTATTTCTAGGCAGACATCTATGCAACCCATGATGCAAGACATCTCGTCGATTATCACTAAGTCCCGGGCCAGGAATGTGCAAGTTCCCCTAACTACGATCGACATGGGAAATAAGGAAGTTCACTAGTTGCTGCGTATGATCTAGAGTGTGGCTTTGGACCTGAACAAGTTGGCTACTATGGAGTTAGTGGAGTTGCAGCATGTTGTCACCCTAGAATTAGCGGAACAAAATAAAGAACTAACTGAGTGCTATGTCCAATCATAGATCATCGTAGAAAATTTGCAGAAATAGGAAGAAAAGCTACATCAGGTACGGGTGCAGTTGGCAGAAGAAAAAGTTTGAGAGATCAATGCATTGAAGGCGACACAGGTTGAGATGCAGTGAAAGACTACTGAAAAGATTACAGAAATGAAAATGGTGCAATATCGCCTGATTGTTGAACAGGTGCACACGTGTGCCAGGTGTGGCGAAGTCGAGCTGGCTGTTTCTGAAGCCTACTAGCACCTTTTTTAGAACACGAACGAACTCACCCCAATAAAAAATGCCAAACAATTGGGGAAAACTATTGTTCAGCTTCAGGATACCAACCTGATGCTCAATTCCCTCATACAACCTACGACACCACTGAAACAGTTTGTAGAAAGGAAATCCTCCATTGAAGACATCACCACTCAATTTGAAAGCATGGAGTTAGAGGATGAAACCATTATGGAAACGACAACACAGTTTTGGCAGAGCGCTTTCCAGGACGAGCATCTTGATCAGCTGAATACACAAGTGCAAGAATTCGAAGGTCAATTGACGACCTTGAAGACATCACTGAGGGCCATGCCATTGATGGCACAGATCACACGGGCTGAGGAACTGAAGGATGTACAATAGAGAGCTACCCGTGCATAGGAACTCCAATGAAAGCATCGCGCTTATCTTGATTAATTTCAGGAAATCAGTGGATAGTTGGCTATTAAAGTTGTCACCACACTGCAGACAGTACAAGAGAATCGACAAGCAATTGACAGCAAGAGCAGAGAAGAAAACCCAGTAAAGTAGGCTTTGACTAATTGTCAGAGTATTGCCAACAAAGTCCAGCTTCAAGTTCATGATATTGCGCAGCAATTTGAAGATTTCAAGGTGTAGATGTCGGCACATACCCTGTAAACCTAACGTGGCTCGGGGATGAGCCACAAGACTGTGTTGGGGGCATGTTGGCAAGGGTTTTGGTAAGTGAGTTGCGCAGTGTCACAGCATCTACGCAACCACATGCGGTACTGTGTAAGGCCATATTAGCACAATGAGCGAAAGAATAACCACTTTGAATATTTTTTATGTTATTTGACCAAGTTTTGTTGAAATATGTCATTAGCGGTTATAAGTTAGTTATAATTGGACCCTTATTGTAATGGTGCAATCCTATTTATAGATCTAGTTTTGCAAGTAGATGGTATGGAGAAAAGGAGAAAAATAAGGGGATCATGATCATCATAGGAGAATCGCATCAGAGGATAACTGTGGCATAAGGTCTATTGCAATCTGGTTTTTGATGAATTCCCTATGTATCTGTGATTTATCTGGGTATTTCCTAATGTATGTAGTCTCTGGTTTAGGGGAAGAATTGTGTAATTTGGATCCTTTTGCGCAAGATTAATATGATATGACAATTGTTGCACAAATCTTGTCTGTTATCACTGCTGCGATCAAATCGGTTATGATGTTGCGACCTGTTTTGCTTTGATGTCACTGTGATTTAGTCTCTTTCTATTCTATTGATGCGATCTGTTTTAAATATGTTGTTGTCTTGCACTATGATTTGATATGTTTTATGAATAATGCCATGGTGTTAGGGATAATATGACAACTTTATGATGATTTAATGACTGCATAAGTCCTGAATACACTTGGGAAATGGTTTAAGGTCGAATGCAAAGCTCTGCATCTAGTAGTTATGGTGTCTCCCCATCAGATCCCCATATCCTCCATCCCCACTATCGAAAATGTGTTTCTGATAGCTCTCCCTTGAACATCCCGGGTGAGACCTCGTCTGCTCTGTAGACATTGTTGGGTAGGGTAAAACATGTCCGGGCTGGTGTTTAGGGAGATTGCATTGGTTGGGTGTCGATAGAGTGAGAACCCTTATTGACGAGGCTTTGTTGGTGGGTTTTTCCAACAACCACTTGACTCATCAATTCCCTCTCATAGTTCAAGCTCAGAAATTGCTTAAAAACCAACAACCAGGTGTCTTGAAGGATCCATTTCCCTAAGGATAAAATGTATCTTATGTTTCTAATGTAGCTTGGGGCACTCCCCGTGCTCCCCCTGATCAGAACTATATCAATATGGTGCGATCTAGTGCCTTACTCCAGAAAAGAAATAAAAATGATGAGACAGAGGATTCTAAGAGGGCTAAGTCTATTGGTGAAACCTCTAACTCTCTCACGATAAAAAACCTGCTAATCCAATTCCTAGAATATCAAAAGGTGTATTTAAAAAGGCATTTCACAATCCAAATTCTAATGCTTCTTATAACTACTCTGTGGTGGAACATTTGGCCCAAACTCCTTGTGCAATGTCTGCATTGGAAGTATTATAGAGATGTCCTACTTAGAGGGATGCCCTCTTAGCATCTTTAGGCAGCATGGATTCCTCGAGCTTGTTGGAGAATTTCAATCTATCATATGTTAAGATTCATCTGTTGTATCATGTGGCTTTGTCAATAGATGTCGTTCATGGCAGAAAAACCATTTGAAGTATAGTTGTTGACGAAGGTGCTTCCATATGTGTTATATCTATTTCTTGCTGGAAGGGTTTAAGCTGCCTAGATCTAGTTCCATCAAATACCTTACTTACTGCTTTCGACAGGAGGTCTTTCAATATGCATGGCATCCTACCAGCTTTTGATATTAAGTTAGAAAGGAAAGCAGTGGTTGTTGAAGTTGAGCTGATTGATGCTCATTTGGACTATAAATTTATTTTAGGGAGAAGCTAGACTTACCATGTGTGTGATTTCCTCAATCATTCTTTGAGTGGTTGTTTTTCCACATGAAGGGATGTTGGTTACTGTTGACCAACTCAGTTTCACTTGGAAGGGTCATTGGAGACTAATGAGTCCACTATACCTTTGGTTGATCAAGTTAAGTTAGATAATGAGAGCTTGGGGGTTGGAATGTATTTATCGTTAATGTATAACCTTATATATTAGGGGGAATCTATTATAGCTGAAAAGGACACTTCTTTGTTCATGACAACTTTTACATGTTTTCGTCGCATGACAATGCTTCCATGATGACACTTCATGAAAACCCTTGTCAGTCACTTAAAATAAACCAGAAATGGAGGAGCCATATCTAGATTTCTCTAACTCATTTTAACCTATTATCTAGAACATTGGAAAGGTATCATATCAAGGAAAAACTTTCCAGAAGACACCAATACCTACAAATGCTTGGAAGTACCTTAACAAATGACATTTTTGACCCACTTATGAGTATTCCTAAGAAAACCTATGAGATTATCTTGGTCACTCGTGACTTTGCTTAAGTAAACCCATAAGCATACTCTAAAGTGGAAAACAAAGTATAAAAATATGCAAAATATCGAAGTTGGGGTGGTTTGGGTAGTTTTGGAGCTGCTCCTTCGATTGTAATTGATCCCTATTCGACCCTAACTCTTCAAAATACTATATCAGAGAGGGAGAGGGGTCCTTGAAAGGGGACTTAGCCTTTTCATTTTTATGTTGGTTAAATTGGGACTCTCATCCCCCATACCTTTTCCCTAGCAGTCATCTCCTTCTGTTGTAGATATTTGAGGCTGAGATTCTTCATTAGAGGAAATTTCAACTCAAAATGGGCCTTTTAACTCTAATTCAAATTCCACGTCACCATGTGTTAGCCAATGAAATTTCTTTAAATTTGAGATACCGTATAGGTCTTAAACAATTTTTTAATATAAATTTGGGTATAGGTATCATAAAAAAAACTACTTTTTTGTTCATATTTTTGACATATCTCCCTGTGTTTTTACTCAAATTTTGATCGAGACATCTCCCTGGATGTGAAATTAAATTCCGCATCCAACGAGTGCTCACTTGGCATATTTTTTATGGACCTTGCTACCCCAAAAACAAGAAATACCTGAAAAAACCTGACCATCATCACGTTTTTTCAGGTATTTCTTATTTTTGGGGTAGCGGGGTCTATCAAAAGTATGTTGAGTGGGCACTCGTCGGATGAGGAATTTAATTTCACATCCAACGAGCTATCTCGATCAAAGTTTGAGTAAAATAATAGGGATAAATGTCGAAAATACGAACAAAAAAAGTAGTTTTTTTTCTTTTCTTCCTCCAAAATTAATAAATATTATTTTATTATTATAACTATTATTTTATTATTTTTCTTAGGAGGTCCATTTTGAGTTGAAATTTACTCTAATGGGAGAAGAGAAGCAGGATATCCATATCAAAGGTTTCACGAGGTGCCTTGAATGAGGATAAGGTATGTCTTGTACTTCTTATTTTGATAATAATTTTTTGATGCTCTTCCCTTTCCAAATCATTGTGTAATGGATGTTGTATCTCTGTTTATGATCAGATGTTGACGTTAATCAAATTAGGGTTTCATATTATTTTGATTATAATTTCTTTACATATGTTCAAATTGGTTTGAGGAAGGTTGAAGCTTGTTTTGCAGGTCTCTTGGATTGAGGAGAAAGAGGAGGACTAAAGGAAAGCTTGGATCAACCTTTAGTAAATAAGGTATGAACCTTTCTTACCTTTGAAACATTGCTTATATTTTCTTGCATAACTTTATACACTAGTATTTATACTTGTATTATGTTGGTGGCCTCGTAACCCCCAGCCATAGGAAAAATTTCCTTAAAAACACCCATAACGCCAAAATGGGGTGAGAAAACCATACAAGAAGCTGGTGATCTTGTTGGAGATCCACTAGACTCTAGAAAGACTAGATCTTATTTTCACAATTTTTTCTCCACTTATGATTTGAATATTCTATAGAGTTTATTTATGATGGTTGGATTTGATCTGCAGTCATATGAGGAAGCATCACATGATCCAAGCTGGAAAAAATGCATGCATGAAGAGTTCAAGTCTTTCCAAGACAATGAAACTTGGGAGTTGCTTTCTCTACCTTCCAACATGAAACTAGTGCAATGTAAGTGGGTTTATAGAACCAATGTTTGTTGATGGTTCATATATGAAGTATAAGGAAAAGTTGGTTTCCAAAGGATTCTCTCGAGTCCATGGAGTGGACTATACAGAGGCATTTGCACTGGTTGCAAATATGGACTCCATCAAGCTAGTTTTGGCCATTGTTGCATCTAAGAGATGGGAGGTGCACCATATGGATGTGAAGAGTGATTTTATTCATGGTTAAATTCATGAGGATATTTATATGCAGAATCATGAAGGTTTCATTCATGATTATTCACTTGTTTGTAGGTTGAAGAGGTATCTCTATGGCCTCAAGTAAGCCCCAAGGGATTGGTATGCCAAGATGGACAACTTTCTTCTATCAGTAGGATTTGAAAGATGAAAATATGATCCTAATGTATATTTGGAGCATTAATATGACTCATTTTAGATCATAGTAATTTATGTTGATGATATTTTTATCACTAGAAGTTGTGTTGATGATATAGGTTCAATTAAGTCTTCATTGCACAATGTAGTTTCAATGACTGACCTTGTATTGTTGAAACAATTTCTTAGTTTGGAGATTGAGCAATCTGATGCAGGTATTAAGGTCATCCAATAAAAGTATGTTGTAGACCTGTTATTGAATTTCAAAATGGCTGAATGCAAGGAATCCAAGTGTCCCTTCCTTTCAAGAGTTAAACTAAGTGATTTTGGTTCATCTCCATTGGTGGACAACTTGTTGTATAGACAACTAGTTGGGAGCTTGTTGTATCTCACACACTTTGACATGAATTGGATTATGCAATAGCTGTTGTTGCAAGGTATATGCAGGAGCCTCATGAGATCCATTTCATGTATTCTAAAAGTATCTTTCATTATGTGCAAGGAACCAAACACTTTGGGATACACTATGTTTCTAGTTCTCCACTAGAATTAATTGGATTTACCGATTCTGATTGGGCTGGAGATTCCATTGATAGAAAGTCCACTTCATGTTATGTATTCATGCTTGCACATGGTCCCATATTCTGATAAAGTATTAAATATCACACTATATCCCTTTCATTAGCCGAGGCCGATCACAGAGGAGCAATGAATGCAGCTACACAATGTGTGTGGTTGAAAGGAAATCTTGGAGAACTTGGTTGTGCATTTGATTCACCCACTGTCATTTGGTGTGACAATAAAAGTGAAATCAAGATATACACATATAGATTATAGAGATAGAGTACCAAGAACATTAATATACACATGCACTACATCTGGAGGTTGGTACATGGGCATGTGATAATATTGCAGTATTTCCCATCTGCAAAGAAAACTAGTGACATCTTCACCAAGAGATTCACCTATTTGACATCACTCCTAGGAGTGGGTGACACATGGTGATGACTGATATTCACTTTCATATTTTTATCCATGTACATTTTAGAGGGGATGTTTTATTCCCATGTGGTTTTCCTTCTTACCTTGGTTATATGCACAAATAAATTTTTGTAAGAGGTGACTTGAGCCTTAGTTGACAAGGCCTCAAATTTTGATATGGTTACACTAATTCATGCTTAATGGGGGGTATTATAGAATCATACCACCTAGTATCATGGTCACATACCACCTAGGACACACCTTAATTTTTTTTTACTCATGTTTTATAGTCCAAACCTTGTTTATGTTGGTCTCCTAAGGTATTGGGGGGTTTTGTACTAATTAATTCACCTAAGTGCCCACATTTGATCATTCAAGAGACTCATGTACCCTCATTAATGATATTTTTTCCTTGGTGCACTCCGACTCCTTAAAATAGGGAAGTGGTTTGACTAGAGGTGCCCATGCATTGTATTTGAGTGTTTTTGGCTCTTTTTTACCATTAAATGCTACCTAGAGCCACTCCCACTCCCCCATGCACTCCAAAACACCTATAATACCATTATTTATGTCCTATCATGCTTCACCCACGTTCACATGGCCATTTTCACCGTTTGAGGTGCTTTGGGAGCTCATTGGTCCACCTAGGGGGGTTTTAGGTCCAATCTAAGATTGCCACATGTATGCCACCAATTTGCTTCCAAAGGATAATTATTTTATCCTATTGTATTATAATTATGTTCTAAACATATTTACATATTGGGTAGTAATAAAAACTTCACTTATTGGCACCATCTCTATGTGCCAATTTTGTTATTTTACATTATTTTCTGCATAATTTGTGAAATTATTTAGTTGTGAGGATTCTCTTAGCTCCTAGATCTTGATGTGGATGATATTTTCATAGTATTACCACTTCCTCTTTCAAATAATGTTTTATCAATGTTCTAAAGGATGCAATTAGGGTGCAATCCTTAATTTCTCATCCCCACTTACTCTCAACCCTTGAGGTTCCACAAGTTAAGATAGGAAGAACCAATTGAATCAGAACACCTTAAGCTTTTATATAATTATTGTGAGGACTATTTCAAAGGGAATAATTTTAATGAAAAAAAATTCAAATTAATGTAGCATAATCTGACTAGCATAAGGAAATTTTATAGGAATCCACTACTGAGATTGATTTAGTGGACACTACACCTCCTCGTCAGGAAGAAATTTCCCTAGAGACTCCTTGTGTGAAACCCTGAATTTTCCTCCAAGATTTATTAATAATTTAAAATCTCCAAGCCCTAAATTTGGTTGACTGAATCACAGACATAAAAATGATTGTTTTAATTAATAGTGGTAGCACAAATAATTTTGAACAATGAGTTGCATAATAATCCCATTGCTATGTTGATGCAATCCACAATTTTGAAATTATGATAGCTAGTTGTTGTATGATTAAATTGGTGGCAAGTGTGAGGAAGTGGATTCTCAAATGGGGGATTATCAGTGTAAATCCCATACGTTCACCATTCAAATGAGATTCTACATATGATGTAGTTCTTGGAGAATTATATTTTTGAATATTCGGTCTAGTTACAAAGATGAGTTTCACTAAGGAATCCCATAAACATACCCTCAAGGGGGTCAAATACTAATCCCTATAAATTATTAAATCTCATTGATTGAAAATATATTGAATAAATGATACTCTAACATTGTTTATCCACGCAATTCCATCCATGTTATGGAAAACAATCCATATTAAATCCACCGTGATTTATAGTTGGTAATAGAATCATTAGATATTCAAAATGTCTTGTGGTTTACCCCCTAACATGGTGAGCATGATCATAATATTCTGATTGTTATAGGTGGTCAATCATCTAATATGCATATGTATAGTCACTCTATTCATAATAACATGAAATCGAAATCATGTTTGGGAACTATTGGAGGACATCATCATTCATCCTATTAATAGCCCTTAGTCATGGCTAATAGTCATGATATTAAATAAATACGAAAATTGGCACATGTCATAACTTTCACATTCTCAATAAGTTGACCATCAAATAAAAAATCCTCATCCCAATTATTGATAATATCTTAGATGAATTTGATGGTTGCAAGTGTTTCACTAACCTATATCTTTGTATAATTTAAAACCAAATTAGGATGAAGGAGACAAACATTCCTAATATGGTTTTTTGCATGAAGGAAAGTATGAGTTTTTAGTAATGTTTTTGGTATTTGGAATGCCACATACACCTTTTAGATATTCATGAACAAAATTTTCAACCCTTCTTATGCAATTTTGTTCTTATATTCTTTGATGATATCCTAATTTATTAAAAAACCTAGGAAGCACTTTTGAATCATGTTCATAAATACCTACAATGACTCCAAGATAACCAATTATTCCTAAAACATTACTAATGCACTTTTGATAGTTTTGAAGTATAATACTTAGGTTACATAGCCAATCAAAATGAGGTGTGAGTGTATCACAAGAAAATTACATCTATGTAGGATTGGGAATCTTCTATCTTACATGTTGAAAATATTAGGTTGTGTTTAAAACCGATTGGCTATTGAAATAACTCTTGAAGAAACATGGGATAATTGAACACCCATTAATCATCCTTCTTAAAAGGAACTCCTTTGCATAAAAAAATGAAAATATTAGGTTGTGTTTAAAACTTATTGGCTATTGAAGGAACTCCTCAAGAAACATGGGATAATTGCACACCCATTAATCATCCTTCTTAAAAGGAACTCCTTTGCATGGAACAATGTTGTATAGAAATACCTTTTTAAATTAAATGAATACATGAGTACCACACTCATCTTATGATATTCAATTTCACTACGAATTTTGTATTTGATTGTGACACCTTAGGTAATGGTCTTAATGAAATTATGATACAAGAGGAGAATCCATTGGAATTCACCTGTAAATAATCGTCTAATTTAAATAAGGGAATGTCCACCTATGAGATAAATGTTGGACATTATTCATGTGCTAAATACTTGGCACCTATATCTCATTAGGAGGTGCTTCCAGATCAAGACAAGACATCATTATTTGAATCATCTTTGTTTAATAGAGGTTTTCATCACAAAAGAAACACGTGTGGGACATTTATATGATAGGGTATGATTATGAGATCATATGCGAGATGGGAAAATAGAATGTTATAGTCAATGCATTGCCTAGAAAATATGAAGATGAATGATATATCTTTTCTTTGTCTTTATGAATCCGTAATTGGCATGTAGAGGCCTAACAAGAATGGGTGGTTAATCAAATCATGGCTCAAATCATTTTAATACTTAAAGTGGATTTACAACCACCTACAGGATACACTTGTAGCAAGATACCTTGGATACTTAAAGTGGATTTACAACCACCTACAAGATACACTTGTAGCAAGATACCTTGGGGAATAAGGGAATATTTTTTCGTATATAAATCTTCTTTAAGACAAAGTATGTTAGAGTATTGCATTCATCCTATGCAGTGTTGGAATTTCAAATGGTAGACACCTGTCAAAATTGGCGGTAACAATCAAAATATGAAACGTTTTCTATATTCTAAGCCAAAATTTTCCAATATCCCTAAAATATTAGTTGTATTTGACAGGTAAATTGACCCATGATGGTAATTTACCCATCAAATTCCATCCCTAATATTCCTCTGCATTAGGTCACTTTGGATTTTATAAAACCTACAAATCAGCTAAGTTTTATTTATTCTAGAATACGTGAAAAAATACAATCATAATTTCATTCTTGAATGTAAATTTTGTCAAAGAAATAAAGGTGAAATAGTGAAGACTCATAATTTCATTTTTCAATGTAAAGTTTGTCAAAGAAATAAAGGTGAAATAGTGAAGACTCATGGGGAGTCACAATACTGTTTACTCCCGACTACTATATAGACTAAAATTTGAATGGAATTTACAATGGGACTCAAGAAAGATGGAAAAAAATTATCCATCATGGTTGTAGTTTACTACCTTTTCAAATATGTGCCATAAAACACCCATCGACACTCTCCACATCCACAGTGGCCCAATCCTTCATGGATCATGATTTTATGTTACATGGCATTCCTAGTTCCATTATGTGGGATTTTGATCCCACCTTTCCAAAAAAAAATGGCAAGTATTGTTTAAAATATAGTACACACATTTGAACATGAGAACAACTTATCCTACACAAACAAATGACAAAATAAAGGTGATTAACAAATTATTGGAAACCTACTTCTAGTTTTTGAAAATAAATAGATACAATTAATGGGTTCAGTTGTGATCCTTGCCTAATGGTGGTAAACCACCACTTATCTTGGTTCCACCAAATGGTCACGATATAAGGTTTTAATGGCCAAAAAATTCCAATTAGTCTATATTTTTTGGGCACATTCAAGATTCACGAAGATGATCACACAATTAGCACTAGACAAAAAATTCTTTGTACACTTAAGGACAATATGGTTTTTGCTTGAAATCAAATGAAACAATAGGTTGATTAACATCACTCTAAGCATTATTTTCAAGAAGGGGATAAATTGTTCCTTTTCCTCAATATATAGAAGAAAACCTCTCTCATTAATAAGGGATAACATAAGCTAGTGTCAAATTTGTAATGACCTTATTAGATACTCCAACATATTATACAAGTTTCTTACCAATTAGCTCTTCCCACCCACTCCAATATTTTCCTAGTCTTTCATGTGTCTTGTTTGAATAAGGTCAGGAAGATTTTTTTTTAATCTTATACCATTGTTCTAGAGTTTAATGAATATGGTTCCATTTGGTTACGATGAGAAGTTTTACTCCCACACAAGAATGTTGAATATTACAAAGGACAATTCGAAAATTCCTAATAAAATGGAAGTATATGTTGCAATATAATTCCACTTAGGAACGAATAATGACTTTATATAAATTTTCACACCAATAGCCTTGAGGATAAAAATTTGTTTAGTGGAGGGAGTGGGGTGAGGCATCCTAGGGCCCTACCATAAATTTTCTACTTTGGGGTACTCATGAGTTATTTAATTAATGTACCATGCCAAGTTCTTTGAATACATGTCATCACAATATTTAACACCCTTAATGGAGTGGGTCACAAGCACATACTAATTCCACCCAAAGGTCTATTTTATAGCATTGAATTAGGTCAAAGAGGTGGAGATGCCAATTTTGGTGAACATCCCAATGCTACATGCACCTAATTCACATTTCCTCCATTATTGAGCCTTTTTCACTTTTTAATTCACGTTTTCTCCAAAATTGATCATGTTCACCTTTTAATTCACTTTTTCCTGGCCTTTTCTCCATTTTAAGCTTGGTAGTGACCCTTTTAGCTCTAATTAGCAACTTGATGACCATAGTTTCCTCATGAGTGTTGAATCTAGTAACCATTTGCATCTTTCTTCTAGGATTAAAGTAGTCATTAGGATATGAGAAAAGTACTTTATTGTGCTGATTTTATTCAATCTTCATGTTGGGGTGGACTTAGTATGTGCTTCCAACTCTCACCATTAATGTTTTTAAATATTTTGATAATAACAAGACCCACTAAGTAGTTAATGAGTAGTTAATCAATGTAAAAGGGCCATTCTTATTAAATAAGGTCAACTAAGTGGTTGATACTCAATGAGAATGGTACCAGAAGGAATCATTTGTGTACAGAGAAACTATTAATAAATCTAGTAGGCTATGAAATGTTTTTTCATGTTTTGTTATTGTATCAAAGGTCCATTCAATATGTGGTTTCCCCCTTGAAGTGGTTTATGTACATTGCTATTTCTCTTCTCTATTATCATTGTATTTTCATGTTTTTTGTAGGTTCTACATCATTGTATCTCTTATTTATTTCTATGTAGTTTACATTTCTTGAATAATTTCTGAATGATTACAGTTTTTTTGATTAAGTATTTTACAAAATCACCATTATTCACATGGCATAAGAATGTATGCACGTGGTGGTTGGTTCAGTGGTGCTTTTTGGTGTTTTATTGATGATTTTTTCCAGACAAGGGAAATGGATGAACAACTAACGTGAATCCCTATTAGGTTCAAGGAGTATTTTCCTTTATTTTAATAGAGGTGGAAATCATCTCCTAAATTTTAAAACTTCCTTTCTTGGAATTCTGTAAAATTGCTATCTCAATAAAATGTAAGATGGAATAGTAATACATGATAAGCTTTCACAATCTTTCATATATAACAATAAATTAAATTATTCATAGAACCATATTATTAATCAAGTATATGATGATGTCTAGGGAAAAAAAAACAATAAAATGGAACTTTGGTCAACCTCAAATAATTTCATCTCTAATATTTATAATAAAAATTAACAAAAAAATTCATTCAATATATTCACATAACAAATAAAACATAAAATGGATAAATCTTTTGGTTTTATACATCAATAAATTGGGAAAGACTACATACTCAAGACCTTGCTTTAAAGGTAAAAGTCATAATCATAAAAATATGCAGTCTTTAAATAACTTTATGGGAATCTTATAATGATAACCATAAGATTAAAGAGAGTTATCTAAAATGTCTGAAACAATGTTTAGCCGATGGCATTTTAGATCGTTTCACTAATATAAATAAGATGAAAGAGAGTTATCTAAAATGTCTGAAACAATGTTTAGATGATGGAATTTTAGATTGTTTCACTAATAGAAATAAAATGTTTTAACCTTCACAAGCAATGATGGAACTCATATAGAACATAAAATAGAGTGAAATCCTATAAATATAAAAGGATAAAAGGTTAATCAAAACCTTGTTGTCATTTTCTTAATATTAAGGAAAATAACATGTCAAGAGATTGAATGGGAGGCATGGATAATTTTAAGAACTCCCCCATAATTTATATGTATAATAAATGGGTGAATATCCCTAATATATAAGAAAATTTGAAGGATATATTATCAATAATATAATATGTATATATCATTTTTTGGGTAATCTTTCATTGTATTATAGAATATTGTAAAATATTAGCGAATATTTCACTAAATTATAAGATGTAAAATCTTGGCGAATATTTCACTGAATTAGAAAATATTGTAAGAACTTGGAGAATCTTTCATTAAATTATATAACCTTGTAACCTCTTGACAAATCTTTTTCTAGGAAGACTCAACTTTTGGTTATGCAGATTACTAAGGTACTGCAGTAAAATAGCATATACCAAAGCTTGACTCTCTCAACTCCTAGACCCTCAAATGAGCAAATGCATGAATGAGGAGAGGAGGGATTTATTTATACATTTCACAAGTAGTATTTAGTCACTAACAACTGGAAGTGTTGGTGAAATACAACTAAAATAACTAGATTCATGGCAAGTGGGGACTCCACTTTTTATCTCGCCCCTTAATGGTCCAATGGACATGTGGGGATCCAAATCTTGACACACCAACAAACTGATAGAATTGAACACTTTACATTGTGGAGTGATTATGGAACCCACAAACCATTATTACAATGTGGAGTATTATCAAGACCCACAACCTTAATATAGTGTATGAATTCTCAAGTATCTTATTTTCCAAAGCTCTCACTTTTAAGCTACCCTCTAAGAAAAAATAGCATGCTTATGTGTTTATAGATACAAATGCTACTTTTTCCTTTCTTTTGTTAACTATAAAAATATGAATTATGTCATTTGATTTAGAAGTTTTAGAGTTAGTTAGAAACTTGCAATTGTTCTTAGAAATAAGAACATACACTAACAAGAATAGAAAGCACATTAATTCATCATCATGTATATCATTAGAACCCAAGACTACTTTTTCTTAGATAAACTAAGGAGGTGTCTGTATCCATGTCCTTGAAATTTTGAAAGCATGCAAAATGTGGTAATTTTTTTAGCACCCTCATTGAAAGCAAAAGACTATATATCAAATCACATAGTGTCTACATATCAAGTCAAACATTCCCTATACATATTATATACAATCATGATGGAAATCAAGTATCGTGTTCCAACTAAATCATATATTTATCATACATAACTATATCTATTTCTAGATGATGATAGAAATTACACATAAAAACAAATCACCTATTTTTTTTTTTACTTTTGAATGACCCTTACAAAAAACAAAATATTATAAAACAAATACTAAACCCAACAAATTTAGGTCACAAATAAAATTAATAAACTTGGCAATACGAACAAAAAATATTCTAGTGATGAAATTCTCAATACAAATAATAGAATCTAACAGAATGCTTTGGACAAATCTATAATAAGACAACCAAAACAATGACCATTCCATTGTAACCCCACCATTATAATTAGTGTGCATTCATTTATATTACAAACATCCCAAAAATCAACAATAATAGTGTTAGATTTTTATCATTTAAGCAATATGATCTTAGGATCTTATCTAAGAGAATAACATGCACATCAATAAACACAAGAGACAAGAGACACAAAGAATTTTCCTTGGGGAAAACATAAAGGAGAAAACCCCACAACTTCCTTAGAGATAGAATGAGCACCAATGGCAGCAGTAAAACCGAAAATAAAAAAGATGATATCCACAGCTTGTTCTCTCTCTCACACTTGAGAGAGATTCTCCTCTCTCACTCATGTGCCCCAATGAGTGAGTGTGTGTGTGTTAAATAGAGATACTCACTCTCTATTTATATTCTTTTGTTCACTTAATGTCCACTTCAACATGTTGGCCCCACTTAACAATTACCTACTAGAGCTGACATCTCTAGGAGAGTCTAATAATCCTAGTGCCCCACAACTGTGGGGACTTTTCCCTCTGATCAACAAGGAGGGTTAAACTTAGCACAATTGAGGGGACTATTGCCCCGACTTACAATGGAGGGTTAACCTCAATGACTTTACATGACTTGTTTACATTATTGAATCTCTTGATCGGAATATCGGTGCATGACATGACTCAATTACATTATAGATACTTTCCAAAATAAACATTGGGGTACAATATATAATATATACAAGTGAATACATTCTGAAGTTACAAATACATCAACACCCCCTCTTAACTAGGAAGGTATTCTCTCAACACAATTTATCAGCACAATTCTTCTTCTCTGTATCATCTAGATCATCATCAAGTCATCTTCATCTTCAATTCATAGTCATCTTTAATTCATATTCATTCTCAAGTCATATTCATTGTCAAGTCATCTTCATGAAGTCTGGATCATCACTTGATCTGCAGCGTCACTGGATCATCATCAAGTCTAGATCATCACTGGATCTGGATCATCACAGGATCATAATTATCATCACTGATTCCGCTATCTCAATCAAATGGTGCTATCTCTTCATTCTTCTCGTCATAGGAAGTTCTATAGAGCCAAGCTTTTTTCATGCTGGTTGTAGGCCTAGCCTCCATGTAGGTCTTCATTGAAAGAGCCAACCCTTTTTCATGTTGGATGCACATCTACAAAGCCAGTCTTTTTTCATACTGAATGTATCATCATAGAGCTAGTCCTTTTTCATACTAGATGTGGCATCTACACAGAGCTAGTCCTTTTTTATACTAGATGTGTCATCACAGAGCTAGTACTTTTTCATACTATATGTGGCATCTACACAGAGCCAGCCCTTTTTCATACTGGATGTGTCATCACAGAGCTAGTCCTTTTTCATACTAGATGTGGGATCTACACAGAGCTAGTCCTTTTTCATACTAGATGTGGGATCTACACAGAGCCAGTCCTTTTTCATACTGGATGTGTCATCATAGAGCCATCCTTTCTTCATGCTGGATGTGGGATCTACATAGAGCTAGTCCTTTTTCATACTAGACGTGTCATCATAGAGCCAACCCTTTTTTATGCTAGATGTGGGATCTACACAGAGCTAGTCCTTTTTCATACTAGATGTGTCATCACAGAGCCAGCCCTTTTTCATGCTGGATGTGGGATCTACATAGAGCTAGTCCTTTTTCATACTAGATGTGTCATCATAGAACCAACCCTTTTTCATGATGGATGTGGCATCATCACATACATCTGACAATGGAAGGAACCAATCCTCTCACCATGTCACAAATATTACATCTAACCATGGAAGGAACCAATCCTCTCACCATGTCAGAAAGGCACATCACTTATATCTGACCATGGAAGGAACCAATCCTCTCACCATGTCAGAAAGGCACATCACTTATATCTGACCATGGAAGGAACCAATCCTCTCACCATGTCAGAAAGGAACAACACTTATATCTGACCATGGAAGGAACCAATCCTCTCATCATGTCAGAAGGGCTCACGAAATCATCACTTCCCTTTGGAAGGAATCTTGATCTGGAGAACACCAAGCTTCTCCATGAAGTACTCAAACTTCACTCTGGCCATTTCTAGCATAGAATCACATCAGGGATGATTACGTCCAAGGATAACCTGCGAGCTTTGCTAGAACCAATTACATTCTAGGACAACCTACAGGACTATTTACGTCTGAGAAACCTACGAGCTTCGCCAAGATTTATGCTCAGACAACCTATCTTACCAGTTATGCTAGAACTCCCTCTTTCAAGAGATCTCGATCTGGATCACAAACTAGAGCTTCACTGCTCCTCTCTGCATCATACCAAAATGCAAGTTAGAGAAATCAAATCAAATAGTAGTTTTCAAAAGAAACATACTAACTCCCAAATTGCAAGTGGCAACATCTTTTGCCTTGGTTGTACTCAACACCATGCAAGAATCTATCCTGTCAAACCAAGATATCACACTCGATCTCAAACTGAAGTAGCACCTCAAAGTTCTCTTCCTATCAATGGCACTACCTGCCCAATACAAATCCACATAACCCTCCAGGTTAATCTTCTGATTCGCTTCATACTTGAGCCCATAATCAACTATACCCTTCAGGTACCTTACTGCATGCTTTGCAACCACCAGGTGAACATGTCTCAATGTGTTCACAGCAAAGCAAGTATCTGGTCTCGTATTCGTTAGGTACATCAAGGAACAAATCATCTGATGATGAAGCAAGACTTAATAGCTTTAGGTTCGATGCCATAGGTGTGGTCATGGTCTTATAGTCCATCATCCTGAACCTATTCATCATCTCTACTGCATACTTCCCTTATCCCAGAGATATTCCATCCGCATTCTGCCGCACCTCCATCCCTAGAAAGTAGTGCATCATATCCAAGTCTTTCATCTTGAACTCGGCAGCAAGTCTCCTTCTTGCAACTTTAATGAGTTGCTCTTTTCTGTCAGGAACAAGTCATCGACATATAACAGGAGAATCACTGGTCTTCCACCTTCAACCTTGAAGAAAATTTTCAATCCAATTTACTCTCGGTACAGCCTAGAATCATCAGTAAGTTGTCCATCCTGTTGTACCATGTCGAACCTCGGGATCTTTTGTAGTCACTCCCTCTGAAGCAAAGCATCATTCTCCATTAATCTTTCGTACTATATATACTGAAACATTCTGTACTGGAGTGACAAGTAGCTTCCTTTGCTACTAATATTCTATGTATCCATCTAGGATCACTGGATACCAAGATTCTCTATCTTGAAAGTTCTTTGTGCACCCATCTCTGAGCTTGTCATCCTCTATAGACTTTGATCTTCAACTTTATAGCAAAGGTTCAGATATTCATCAAGCTCCTCATGTATGTGTTATCCCATGGGTGTCTTCTGAGCTCGTACAAGGCCTTCTTTCATTTTCACACATGATTCTACTTGTCATGTGTCTCAACTCCCACTGGATGCAAATTTTTCTTCGTAGTCTAGGCCTTCTTTTCATGAGAATCCTCGTGCTACGAATCTTGCCTTGTATACCACGATGTTTCCATCTACTGCGTGATGGAACTATGAACTTCCCTTCATGTATCGATATTGCATCCTAGACATCATTCTTCTTGAACTGGTCTTCCCTTTCTTCTTGGTTACTTCTTCATGGCTAGAAGGTTCTACATCAATGATGTTGCTACGTTCGTCATATTATTCTCCATCTTGAACTATCGTCACTTGTTCTTCGGAACAAGTCTCATCCTTCTTTGCTTGTAGGATATTTTACGCGATCTTTCCTACAAGTCAAATGCATTATTTGTATGGTTAGAAACATTTCATAAGGTATATTCATAATTAAATATTCTTTTGCATCAGGATATATGATTATGCAACTATTTTAGCCAATACAACATTCATCCAAATATCATGGAAACTTTTCTAGATGCCTTCCATCTCTACCAAGACATCATTGATATTGTGCACTAATCCAATATGTCAGCAAAGAGGTTTCATTATAGATAAGTAGAAATGGAGAGTTGTATAGCACCATGAGCTACTTACCCATCACATGCATATTAGTAGTTGTTGAGGCCTGGAAATTCACAAGCAACAAGAGCAAGGGATTCTCCCCAGTCAATGTTCCCAACTAGCCCATGACTGTTTGGTGTAGGGAATCCGTCTAGTTTGCGGTCTGGCTACCGTAGGTCAAGTAACAAAAACAAAGGGTTTTACCGGTTGCAGCCCGATCCATCGTATATATTTTTGTATTTTTTGACTTAAGTATGATATGCAAGTGCCTATTTAACATGCAGATTGACGTAGAATACGAGAAGCGGTCACAATGTGATGCGCAGGTTCTTACCTCTCGTCTTAAACTCTCTCACATCTAAATCACACACAGCAATAAATTACAACTAACTACCTAACCTATCCCTAGGGAGCAAAGTTATCATTCATTAATGAGTAATGTAATTTGTACATGCATTATGAAAAATCATAGATAGCTGATACTTCTTTCAAAACGCATGAACATTAAAAGATATTTGAACAACCAGATAGCCAATTGTTTATGAACAACATTCATTACTCATAGTGGAAATATTCATAAAATAAACCAGAGAACATTCATACAAGAACATAGGTTCAAAGAGTTAGAACGGTCTCACAGTTAATGGACACAAAGCTGAAAACGAAATAGTTCCTCTTCAACAAATCCATAGCACAACATTTGAATATTCCACCAAGATTTCTCCAATAGGAAAACTGTAATTATCTATTGCAAAAGGAAATATTTCTTCTTACAATATGTCTTCACAAATCTAATTGGGAAAAATTCCCTTCTAAGTTCTACTTTCAAATATTTAAACTACAACCACAGACCGCTTGGGCTACCCCTCCAAACGTATGACCTTTAGGTCCCTCAAAATGCTTCATCTTCCCATTTTATTTTTTGTGCACGTTCACGATCTGATTAGTAACTGACAGATCTTTTGGGTCTATGCCTTTGTCACCATTCACTTTGTCTTTTCCTTTGTTTGTCCTGCTTGCGATCCTAATAGTTTCAGCTCTACTTTTACCAAACTGCTCGTCTCCCTTCGTGCCGCAGTAGTTTGACCATTCCTCGAAAACCACCTGCAATCAAACGACGTGCATCATTCATTGGGATCACATTCAAATCATATCAACTAAAACGGCTAAGCATTAAGAGAGGACATCCACAGTATTACTGCCACAAAGCTTAACAAACACCGGCACTACTACTTCGTCTACCCACGGGTTCACAAGAAACCACCAACAACAAGAACAGAGAACTCATCGGATGCTCAGGGCACTGGAATCAGAAGCTAAAAGCTCTACCCCAGCTGCAAAGGTGGAAGAGAAAAAGGTTAAGGACACGCGACCCACGGGCAGGAAAACTCTCAATCGGACATCGAAATCTAAATGACTTTCCCAGCCGCAACGGCAGAAAAGGAAAGGTAAAGGATACGCGCGTCCCACGGGTGGGAAGATTGATAAGCATCGGTGGTCGGAGTGCTTTGTACTTCGGGTGGCTAATTGATTCAAGAGCCATAACGGTGGAAACAAAAAGGTTACCACAGTCCGTGACGTAAGGTCTGAGTCGGAAGGAAAATGACTAATCATCGGAAGTGTTATCGCTTCTTTCATCCACAATGGCGGGAACGGAAAGGACGCAACCTTTCGCAACGTCGGGTTTTAAAACGACTCAATGGCCGGAAGGACAGAGCTTTCCGCAGCCGCAACGGAGGAAACCCCATAACTCAAGGATCGATGGAAATAACAATGTGGGGCCACAAAACCAAACATTAATCGGGAGAGATCGCAATTTTCCATCCGCAACGGCGGAGAAAGTATTAATAAATTGCGCCGATGTAAAACCCAAAGTCAGTCGATTGAAACAAACGCATTGGAGAAAACATAGAATCCACGACTAGTTATTTTGCCGCAACGGCGGGAATGCCAACCAAATAATCTTCCGATTCAAGCGTGCTGAAAACACATTTAAAAGCAACGATAAAGTTTGATCAAACAGTGGATTATTTCAAGCGTTAGAGGAAAATCTAAAACAAATGGTAGATCAATCCAAGCATTAGAAATCTTTCTAAAAAATCATTAGATCAAATCAAAGAAGAAAACCAAACTAATCCAAGCAAAGGAGGGTCCTGAAATTTTTTTGAATTTCGGGAAAATGTTGCAGCTGCAACAATTGGTGACTACATGGTGAACCTCATATTTCTGACTTAACTTCTTCCCAATGCAAGACCGTCTAGATGAAGATTTGAAATCTTCCAGATGTTTGTATTCCTAGGCTGGCCAAATTATGCATTTAAATCATTAAGAAGTAGTCCATTCTTTGGGAAATGGTAACATCAGAAATATTTGCAATTCTGAATAACTCTTTCGAGGCCTGATAAGTGAAGTTTATTTTTCCCGTCCTTAGGTGGTTTCTAGCTTTGACACCACAGGATTGTAACAGATAGTAAACAGCACTATCCTTTTGTTCCTCATTCCGATGCCAACTGCACTTTTGTGCCCTTTTGAACTTTAGTTCTTGTGAGTCCTCCATTTGCCTTTCTTTCTGAATTTTATTCAGGCTCCTCTATCCATAGTGTCCTTTTGTGTGAGAGAAGAATTGGCTTTTCATCTCACGGACGGAGAGGAACTTTTTGCAATTTGAGATTCATGCTTTTGATACTTTGCTTTGATATGTATTGTTTCTTTAAGGAGTTTTGACTCTTGATAGCTTTTATCTTTTCTGAAATTATGGCATATGATCATTTATATATGATATACTGTTTACCCTGCTTCCTTTCTGTGGGTCTTCTGCTGTCACCCCCTTGATGTAGGTGAACCATGAATCACTGTAGCCTTTATATAGAAAAAATATCCCTCGATTTTCCCTTCAATACTAGAAATCGAGTGCTCGAAGAAGGTATCACATGAAATTGACTAAAAATACAACTGAATGCAACCATATGCCTGAATTTCAAGGAAAATGGAGGGAGAAATAACCTTTGGGAGCCTCCATTATTGAATATTGGGGACGAAGGAATGATTTCACTAGAATTTATGTAGAAATTGGGGACGAAAGATAGATTAGAGGGATATTTTTCTAGGGAGAAAATAATTTTTTTCATTTTCCTCATTAATATATGGGAGGCTATTCATTTTGGATTTATTGTTTTCTAATAAATATTGGGCGAATATATTTTAGCTATAAAAAAACCCTTTACATATAAGAAAATATCTCGCTATATTTTTGTAACCCCGATAATATAGACCATAAGATATATATAACCCCTAAAATTATCCATAATAAGAGGAAAGTGAAAAAATATAAATCATGAAATTTATTACTAAAAATGAGGAAAAAAGTATGCTTTGGTTGAACTCCTCTTTTATTTATCAAAACTTTTGATATCTTTTTTTTTAATCCAACTAATGTTATGCTACATATAGTATCCTAATTATTTTAATCATTTGTGAAATTTATAGGGACTTCAAAGAGGCACACACAACAATCTAATATGTGTTGTATGATGATGATGATGATGATAGTTAACATCCACTCATACCAAAATTTGGTCTGTCAGACCTAAAGCAACCAATTAATTAGTTTGTTTTTAAAATTGTATTCCTATGCTCAAAGAGCTTGGTGAGAAGCATCTCGAGCTCACTATAATTTTGACAAGCTAAAAGGCTAGGAAGGTCGGCGTTACAACAAAGATTATGAAACTGAGATCTAATGTGGGTGTACGTAGGGCACTCTAAGAGGAAGTGATTTTCATCTTCAATGTCCCTATTCTCACAGAGATGTTAGATCCTTCCCACCCATGGTGTTTTGGGAATTGTTCAACGACCCGTTTCTCTATGGAGCTCATGAGAGTTTGTTCTTATCTTGGCTATATTAATTTTTTTCTTTGAACTGGTTAAAATAGAGAGACACTTTTGATCTTCTAGAGTAGGATTGATGACATCCTTATAATTAATCTAATTAGAGTCTTTTTGGATAATGGAAATGAAATTGGTTCAATTATAAGTTTTTAATAATTTATGACCTAAAGTATATCCAAAACTAATATTTACTTTAAGAATTCATTAAAGTAATTACTTATTGTTGTTATACCAACAATGGTATAACCTAGGATGTTACATAGTTTGTAGTAAATGTCTTACCAAAAACATTGTATAATATTCATAATTTGTAATAAATGTTTAAAAAAAATTATAATATTCTTCATAATTTTTTAAATAACATATAAGTAATGGCTCACTTAAAATTTAAATATACATATTTATAGCTAAAACAACCTTAATTTTATTAAATACATTACAAACACTAATATTTATTAAGATAAACATTAAAACAAAATTTGTATGACCATTAACATGATCACCTCCTAAACCCTCTAACATGATTATACCACCCTACCAACTAACCCTTAAATCCTTTAATACAATTTGTAATGTACTATAACCCTAAAATACAACCTAAAAAAAGCCTAACCATTATAACCAAAAACATGTTGGATTTCCTAATTCCAATGATCAATGCGCTAATAATATGTCCATATCTGTCTACTTCGCTCATGACACTTATGTGTACTTATCACCCGAGAAACTGGTGCCACCTGGTCCCTTGTCCGATAGAAACCGATCCGACAGATTAACCACCGATTACTCGTCTTCATGTGGCCTGCCAAGTGCTCGCATTCATCTTTCCATATAACACATGCATCTCCTAATCATAATGATCAATAAAATATTATACATTAAACGAATACAAATTATTGATAATTACACTTCGAATAATTTTTAATCTTTAACAACTATTTCTTAATATTTAATAAATATGAGTTACCACTTCTTAATATTTAATGTTTATGAATTAATTTTTTTTATAATTATATATATAATCATAAAACCTTCTCCAAACCATCCAACAAACATTATCAACTTCACCAATTAAACACCAAACTCACAAACCAAAGCAAACCTTAATATTAGCGAGAAAAACTCAGATTTGATTTTATGAGTACTCAACCTTCTTGAACCAACTACCCTACAACAATATTATGGAAAAAATGAGTAGAGTTAAGACCTTGGCATCACGATTCTCATGTAAAAGTGCATGCTATGTTCTAGCAAGTACAATGCACTTTTTTCTCAAGAGTTTTTCAAATGTAATTGTAATTAGCGTTATTCAAAGTCAAAGTAAGCTGAACAAATATGTTAATACAAAATACATTGGGTATGTATATAGTATAAAAATACATTCGATATGTAGATAGTATAATAAGATAATTAAACTTGATTTGTGATACTAATTTGGTGAAATTTTTAGTTGTATTCATAATATAAAATGGGTAACTTCACTTTATTTTAAATAGGGTATTTAAGGTAGGTATAAGCTGCAACAAATATGTTAATACAAAATACATTGGGTATGTATATGGTATAAAAATATACTCGGTATGTAAATAGTATAATAAGATAATTGAACTTTATTTGTGATACTAATTTGGTGAAATTTTTTAGTTATATAAATAATATATAATTGGTATCTTCTCTTTATTTTAAATAAGTTATTTAAGGTAGGTTTTTCAAAGTTCAAGTTTGATATAATAATATTTTTATTAAGAGATTTACATTTTTTTCTTTTCAGAAATTGATCTTGGGTGGGAAAAATAACATTTTTGGTTTAAACTACTTAGGCTTAACTCAATTAACACTAAATTACTTGATGGTTATATAATTATCTATACTAATTATAAGATTAATTATTGTTTTTTTAATTAAAAAATTAACATGATGGTGAGAAACAAGCATATGTATGAGAATAAATCTAGCCAAATAATTAAAAAAATGATAAATATTTAATAGTTATGCGTACATAATATGGAAAGTAAATAGAAATCAAAGACTAAAATATCGAGTGCGACAAACCACAAAAATAACACCTAAAAGGAAATCCAATTACAAAGCCACATGTGTTGCCACACTTAACATATCTTGCATGTCTTTCACATATTTTTTAATTAATTTGTACGAGTGATCTTCCACAACCTCAAAATAATTGGATTTGCATTAATGGAATCTGTAAACTGCATATTTGGTAATGTTAAATGATGTGCATGTGTACTTGGTTACAACAAGGCAATTCTTTTATTATTTCATTGTAAGAATTTTCTAATCTATTTTATTTTTTTTATCTAAATGATTCACACATCCATTTGAGCATATACTCTTACATATAAATATAGTAATATTGAGGAGGGCTAATAGTTAAGAACACATGTTTTCTCCTATGAGTTGACATGTTCAAATTTAGAGGACGATAGGGTATGTACACCTCTATAAACTTTAGCAATCAAAGAATTGCATGAAAGGGGTCCATTATCCCACAAACAATGGAGTCTCATATACCAATTTAGTGTTTATCTTAGTAGTGGTGGTGGTGGTGTTTACAATGAAAATACACATATAACCACACATTTGCCTTTCATTACATCAAAAACTTATACTCTTCATATACCCCGCATTTTAAGGGTTTTTAGCAACATAATAATATTGAATGTATAATAAGAATTTTAAAATGAAAAAAATAAAATATATGTTTTTGGTGCTTTTATTATTAATTTTAAAAATTAAGAGGGAATATGATATATCACTTGGAACATCCTCTACTACATATATGCATATGAATATATGAATGTATGAATCTTTCATCAATTTTAAATCTTTACATAATAATTATTATTGTTATTATAATATAATAATAATTATTATAATTACTATGGTTATAATAATCAAATTTTCAATAAAAAATTTAATAACATTATCATATAATAATAGAAAAAATAATAAAATTTAAACCCAACATATAAATATGCATTAAAAAATTTATTAACATTATAAGAAGAAAAATATTAGAAATGAAATCCTTTTACATATAAATATGTATCTTTACCTTGAATAAAGTATTTATTATCATTAACTTTATGATTTTATAAGGCTTTTTAATAAATTAATTATAATTAATAAAATAAACTTAATTTTTTTTATTAATTTTATTTAATATTATTTTAAATTAAAAAAATCAAAATTACTCATACATGGAGAAAGCTACTCTCAACTTTGTTTAAAATGCCTTACTTTCATATAATAAGGGATTTAAAGCCAACATTGACATTGACATTTATTCATGTCAACTCCTTTTGTTAGGTATTCATGTAGGTAACTCCATCGTTATTCATAACAAATGTCTTACTATCATATGAAGGACATAAAGGCAATATTGAAATTGATAAGGTCAACTCCTTTGTCAATTATTGATATATGTCAACTCCTTTGTTAGAAAAAATAATGGTCGTTTGATGTTTACTCCTATGTGAAGGGAGCAAGTGTTGAACCCACATCAATTTTCAAAGTGCTTTATGTCAACTCCTTTTTGAAGTAAAGGAAAAGTGAATGCACACAAGTATCAATTCTCATAGTGGTTTCCCTATGTCACATCCTTTCTGAGGTAAGGTGATGGTGGATGCCCACAAGTTCTCAAGCAGAGGATAGGAAACCCAATGCAATTATTACTTTGACAAAAGCATATATTGTCACTCAAAAAGGCAATGATTGTATCTATAAAATATCAGCCTTGTATGACATGTGTAATGGCTCAAACTTTTGCAAGTGTCATTGAGGTAACCTAGTGGCTGATGCACTTGACTTCTCATGCAGAGGAGAAAAACCGAATGCAATTATTACTTTGACAAATAATATAATGTCAATGATTGTATCTATAAAATATGAACTCTTTATGACATGAAAAAGACTCCCTCCCACTCAACTTGTAGATGAGTGCTTAGGACTAAAGAACTACCCTACAAAATTTTGTTTCGTGGCATCCATCCACCAACTAAGAAAAAGTTAGATAAGCGCCAAGTTGGTCAAAATAATTCATTATTTCATTTATTGCTCAGGAGTTCGTGGCACTTACATGTTTGTGAGATGACAACACCAAGTTTTGACTATCTATCTACAACTAGGGCTAGTCTTGACTGTCATTGTGGCAGGTGAGTCATTTCACCTGAACAAAATGAGTAAAAGCATGATAGGTGGAGCATTTTGAGATTTTTGAAGGTTAATGAAAGAACTTTATGCATCATATTAATACGAATATATGTTTACATGATTATGATTAGAAAGATTCATATGCCTAGAATCTTTAGGGAAGCTTATGTAAGATTTTCATTTTCAAGTCACCTTATGAGATTTGAATGCTTTTTTAATAGAAACTTGAAAAAAATTAACACTTCATAAGTTATATTAGATAATTGTATTAGTGATATACTTTATATAACTATAATGATAACTGTTAATCGGGTTTAGTGTGAGTGGTTGAGAAAGATAAATGTTATCCTCTATATTTCAAGTTAAATTCCATTTGTCACATGTTTGGTTTTTGTGATCAAATTGATGATATAAGTTAGATATGTATTACCAATATCATTCTAATTTATGGGCTTAGGGTGAGATGATTTGTATTCTAAGGAAATTATTATTAATATTAATTGTATTTTTGTTTGGGAGTATAAGAAGATAAGTTGTTATTTTTCTCATTCACATTTTAATTTCATTTAGAAAATGTTTTCTTTAAATGGTGATGCCCCTAAAATGCCACATTATTTGGTTCATCTTGATGATACTTAAAAAGCTAAAAATAATTAAGTATGTGTTATTAATGATGAAATTATGACAATCTTACATAAAACCTATGCATATTTGTTTAATGAATATCTTGACATTTGATTAATCTTGTTTACTTTATTTGTTTATTCCTTTTATATATATTCTAAAGAAAATGGACTAATACTTGTGCAAGCATTCTTTATTTGTGAATTGTGATGGAGTTATGGGTGGAGGTTGTCTAAACCAATTTGGAAGAGATAAAGTGACTCCAACCAACTCAATCTTCTTTAATGAGTTTACTAGTCAAACTAGAGTTTGATGGAGATATTTAAGAAGTTATGTCCCCTCTTGTTTCTCATGAGATTCTAGCACATAAAGAAGGCCTTAACTATCATCCATGGTTGAAATTATGGAGGCTTGGTCAAATTTATAAAGGGGGATCAATTTCACAAAGTTAAAATGTCAACTTCTAGTTAATTCGGGGGAAACTCCACAAATCAAGGAGATAATTGCATGGGATAATTGTTAATTATTCGTGTGACCTTCCAAGACATAAATAATGGCTCAATGAGCATAAGGGGTCAAAATTATTGAGGTATGTTTGAATTTTTAAAAGGGATTCAATCCCACCAACTTGCATGTAGATTTCTAGTTAACTAGGACAACTTCCACCAATCAATGAATTGATTGCATCGTACACTTTGGAGTTTACTCAAGTACAAATAGGAGTATGATTTCAGATGCTAGGTTAGCTTATCTTGTATTATTTTTTTCTTTAGCATTTTCATTATTCCTTGGTGGTAAGGTGAATTTGTATCAAGAGGGAGCTTGCAGCCCCATTTTAATGGTAGATTATTGAATAAAGAAGAACTAGTTTTGTTCCATATTTCGTATACATGCTTAAGTAGGGTTTTAGGAGCTTCCTTGGGTTGCTACCACTGAAGGGAAGGACTAGGAATAGATGATTATATTTCATTTCATTTATTTTAGTTTATTTCATTTTCTTCCACATGTTTTCTATGTCATGTAATTTCTTGTAATGTTCTTATGGTTTTATTTTATATAATTAATTATATGAAATATATAGGATATAAAACATTTTGACAAGACATACATGGGAAAGCATGAGAAAATCATGACTTGATTGGTTTCCCATTCAGCTCAGGCTATCAAATCAGTCGAAGGTCCTACCTATTGGTCGATCGAGTCAGGTACATGCTAAAGTAGAGGGTCTGAGAACATATACAAATTTTGATGTGATCGACATTGTCGATGATACAAACTCATATCTAACACTTTTGGGGATCAACTGGACCATAAATACCAGACCATCATAAATTTTAAGAGAATAATCTTATCATTTAAAGATTCAAAGATACGGGTGGTCCAACCAATTGATCCGCTAGAAGGACAGAGATATGTCAAACCAATGCATAGTGAAGGACAAGGTGACTATCTTGACCATATTTATAATTTCACATATGCAGGAGATGATTATATAAATCCAATAGTTGATGGAAAGATGAGTTGGCAGAGTGTTAACTCATGTACATCTGATTAAGGTGAAGCATTAGAAAATTGGCAGAATTGAATGCACGAAGTATCTATGAGGAAATGCACAAGAATCACAAGGTCTGTGTAATGGGTAGGAGTTGAGGCAAGTGACCTACCTACATACAAAGGCTTATTTAATATTTCTCATTTTCTATCTATTAACACCAAAACTTGTTCACCTAGATGTCTATGGTCTAAACTATAATTATACACCATTATTCCACCATTATTTCCTCCATTTTGACCTTCACAACTAAAATTCCACCAAAAATGGTCCAAAACATTATTATTCCTTCCCCCACAAATACAGGGAAGTTGAACATTTATTGTGGCTTATCCCCACTCTCTCCAAAAATGACAAAACAACCCTAAAATGAGAAGGGTAAAAAACCATAGATAAATACCATGCACAATAAAAAACCATGGGTCAAAAAACCTTGTATCATTCTAAAAATACATTGTGAAGGTCTCCCCACAAACATTCCTTAATTCCTGAGATTTTTAACTTTCATCATTGTTCCTATACTTTTTCCATATCATTTTCCACGATGTATGTTGGAAACCATTAGTGGAAATGACTAGAGAAACAAACCGTGGAACTAGTGGACCATGTCCTCAAATGGTTGCAGTGGCCCACGTTATTGAAAGGTATGCTTGTTCTTGTTTTTCATTAGTTAGAAAAAAATTTAAAAAATCCTAAAATTATTTTGTTGTTGTTACTTCTTATTATTTCAAGTCGAGGTTGAGGAATCCCTAGCACCATGAACTCTACCTTGCGATTCCACTGATCTAGGGTAGGTGCTTTTGCACATAGTAGGGGAGAAATCCCCACCACAGTTTTAGCTTCTCCACTGTCTCGATCCCCTCAAATATTTGTTTTTGTAGGTATTTCTATTGGTTTGTTCTACTTGGGCACCTTCAACCATCACATATCTGACCCACTTGTGGCATATCCGAACTAGTCTTGTCCTAGTGCTTGCTCCCTTGGCCCATGCGATAGTTGTTTCTTAAAAACCATCATTTACGATCGGATCGTAACTATCCGATAAAAAATTGTGACCCAGGTCGCACCTTTTTTCCCTATAACCATTCTCTAGGTCATGTGCTTTTCCCCGATAAGTGCGACCTTGAAGAAAACTCCAAATCACACTTGCCCAGGATTCCATAGCGACCTTAATCGCTAATATGACCCATTTTTGTGCGACCTATTGTGCATAAACCCCTGTTTCGTGTGACCCGAGTCTTTTTGTCCCAATCACGATTGTTTTTGTGAGAAATTCGTCCCATAGGAGAATCTAGGAGCGTTAGAGAAACTGACAAATCAAATTTGGTGCAAAACCAACAAAAAACCATTATCTTTGTTGCCAAATTTCTGTGGTGGTTAGTTTCAGAAGATGTCAGAGAAACCACAGTAACCAGTTGACTAGGTCGACGTTTTGAATCCATATAAGGACTCATCATCAGGACATATTGTCAAATGTGGAGAGTGTGAGAACTAAGATATTAATACCAAAGACGTGGAGATAAAAATGAGACAAAGTCGGCTTGTGTGGGGAAACTAGGGTTTAATTGGTGAAGAGAATGAGGTTGCTAGATAGATGAGAAAAAATTCAAATGGTTCGATTAAGAATAATTTTTTTTTTAAATTTTAATGTTATTTTATAAAAATCTTTATAAAGTTTTTAATTATAATTATAATTATAATTATAATTTTAACTTTTAATTTTAGTTCTAACTTTAATTTAATTCTAATATTAATTCTAATATTAACTTTAATTTTAATTTTAGTTTTAAATTTAATATAGTTATAATTATAATTTAATTATAATTCTTTTAAAATTAAGAATGTTATTATTTTAAAAACCTTTATATTATTATTGAAAATTTCAAAATTATAATTTTATTGTTAATTATAATATTAGTGTTGATTTTAATTTTAATATTGATTTTAACATTTATTTTAATTTAGTTTTATTTTTAAATTTTTAATTTAATTTTAATTTTAATCTTAAATTTAAATTAAGATTGTTAGTTTTAAATATCTTTATATTGTTATTAAAATGTTTAATTATAATTTAATGTCCATTTTAATTTTAATTTATATTGAGTTCTAATTTTGTTTTAATTTTAATTTAATTTTAAAATTTTAATTTTAATTTAATTCTCATCTATCTAGCAACCTTATTCTCTTCACCAAGTAAACCCTAGTTTCCCCACACAAGCTGACTTTGTCTCATTTTTATCTCCATGTCTCTAGTATTAATGTCTTAGTTCTCACACTCTCCAAATTTGACAATATGTCCTGATGATGACTCCTAATATATATTCGAAATGTCGACCTAGTCAACCGGTTACTGTGGTTTCTTCGACATCTTCTAAAAAATACCATTAATTTAGATGCAATTTACACACATAAATGTGAACAGAGCCAGGTTATTTGTAACTGTCTAACATAAAAACATGTTAGTAATAGGTTTATAATACATCATAAGAGTTTCATGAGGATTTGGAAGCCCAATGTGAGTGTACAAGTCAAAATGGCCAAATTGTCATCAATCCCCCCTAGGTGGGCCAATCAAACTCCAAATTAGCCCAAACAACCATGAATTGCTAATTGGATGTGGATGAGATGATGTGGGCCAATTATTACACCTTAGCATGTGTGGGTGTGGAAATATGGGTGGTTTAGAGTCTCAAGATGGCATTAAATGCACCAAATGAAGCAAAAAAATGGACAAAATCCACCTCTAGCACTCCTAGTCAACCAAGATGTCCACATTCAATGAATGGGACCACACTAGAAATGATGAGGGTGCACATGTGTTTGGTTGAATGAGCTGGAGTGCTCATGTGGGTGTGAATGTCCCAATTTGACTTGGCATTTGTCCAACTAAGCACCCTTAGTCCAAAAACATAGTATACTTATGCAAAATGCAATAAAATTGACTAAGTAGTGAAAATAACGTATTAGTGAGTTGGATTACTGTTCTAACACCCTCCCTTAATCCAAACACTAAGTATATCTCACAAAATGAAGGAGGCCTTGGAAACAATGTCTCAAGTCACCTCAATTACATCATTCATAATTTTATTTGCCCATATAAACCGAGGAAAAGAAGGAAAACCTCATGGGAAAAAACCTTCCCTCAAGAATGGACATGGGGCTGAAACCTGCAATAAAAACTAGAAAATCAACATCCATCACTCATGCTAACCAAAAATATCAGGTAAGTGAAGGTCTACTATGTGAAATCCTTGGTGAAAATGTCGGCAGTTTGCTCGGTGGATGGGAAATACTGCAGTGAAATCACTCTATCATGCACTAAGCCCTGGATGTAGTGCATATGGATATCAATGTGCTTTGTTCTCTTCCTATGAACTGGATCAGTAGATATTTTTATGGAACTTTGATTGTCCACCCAAATGTTGGTTTGAGAATCAATTGTGACACCAAATTCGCGAAGAATTTCCTACAACCAAACACACTATGTAGCAGCATTGATTGTTTCCCTGTACTCGACCTTTGCTGATGAAAGTGAAATGGTGTGTTGTTTCTTACTTGACCAGAAAATGGGACCTTCAGAAAGAATAAATGAAAAACCCGAAGTTTACTTCCTGTCAGTGGGATCTCCAGCCCAATCGGAATCAGAAAATCCAGCTAGTTGAAGTGAGGAACTAGCTGAGTAGTGCACCCTGAAATTCTTTGTACTCTGGACATACTGAAGAATTATTTTTGCTCCCTCCAATGGAGCTCATGTTTCTAGTTCATATGTCTTTCTACAACACTTACATCATAAGAAAAATTAGTTCTTTTGTGTGTGAGATAGAGCAAGCTTCCCACTAGTTTCCTGTAGAGTGTAATATCTACCAATGGAGAATTCCAAAGTCATGCATTTCGATGCTAGAAAGAAAGGGATACTTGGATGCCTTACATTCATCCATGCTAAAATTCCTTATCATGTCTGAAGCATATTGTGGTTGACTCAGCTTGATACCCCTTTCGCTTTGCTCAATTTCCAAGCCCAAAAATTGCCTTAGCAATCCTAGGTCAATCATGGAAAAATCACTATGCAAAGATGACTTAATTGAACCATTTGAAGTGGTGCAAATACCTGTAATGAGAAGGTCATCAACATAAAGAACAATAACCTGAAAAATACCATCATGTTTCTATGAATACACATTAGGGTCTGATTTGCATCTAGTGAAACTAATAGAGAGCAAAAGCAATCCATTTTTGCATATGAAGCCCTGGGGTCTTGCTTGAGTCCATACAATAATTTCTTCAACCTACATACCAATGAAGGATCCTCTTGGAAACCTTCAGGTTTCTCCATATAAATCTCTTCATGTAGCTCACCATGCAAGAATGCACTTTTAACATCGATGTGGTGAACTTGCCAACCCTTACTAGTTGCCTTTGCTAGAACTGGTCTTATGGAGTCCATATTTGCAACCGGTGCAAAGGTCTCTATGTAATAAACAAAATGAACCTAAGAATATGCATTAGCAACTAATATTGCCTTATGTTTCAGATCTGAACCATGAGCAGCAAGTTTGGTTCGCAAGACTCACTTGCATTGAACAAGCTTCCTCTTGGGAGAAAGGGGAACCAATTCCCATGTCTTGTTTTCTTGGAGGGACTGAAATTCTTCTTCCATTGATGTTTTCCATATTGGTTCATTACAAGATTGCTGATATGTCTAAGGATCAGACCCAATAAGGATATAATAGTGCCCAGAAAGAGCACTATCACTTGCAAAGGAAGCGTTACTAGTTTGTGATCTAGTCTTCCTAAGCTCATGGGGATTGCCTGCCAATTCCCCTATACACACTCCTTCCCATTATTAGTCCTAAGGACCTTAATATTATGCCCTCTCTGATTTTATACCAATTCCTTCCAAATATTTAATTGTTCAAAAACTTCAGACTTCAATTTGAGGAAGAACACCCAGCATAATCTTGAGTAATAATCTATAAATGTAAGTACATACCTTGATCCACCATATTCTGGAGTGGGAAATGGACCAATCAGATTTGAGTGTACCAACCCAACTGGTTGTGTGGCTCTCCTTTCCTCCCCCTTCTCATATCTTTGCTCTGTATGCTTCCTAACTACACACCCAATGCATGCTCCATTTGATGATTTGATTTGTGGAAGTCCTTCCACCATCTCATCTCTGTGTAGTTCTTGGAGGTACTTGTAATTCATATGACCAAAAATATCACGCCATAGCTTGGAAATATCATTGGAATGTGAGAGAAGTGCTTGGTCATTGGAAGTGGGGAGGAAGTTTGAAAACTTGTACATCCTCTCATGATGGTCTGCATACGTAATTACAATGACTTGGTCTATTGAGATTTCTGCAATTTCTACCATGTCAGGAGTGAAGTTCACTCTCTTTTCCTCTCCTGTATGGGTAATTTGATATACTGACATCAAATATTCTACAAGTTCTAGTACATTCAATACATCAATAAAGTAACCATTCTCCAATTCAATCCTCCCAATCCCCTTGGTCTGGATTTCTGAATCATCCCCCATTCGAACAGCTAGGCCAACATTCGAACTCATGGAGGAGAAGAGCTCTCTTTTGGATACCATGTTCTTGGAAGCCATGAATCAATGATAAAATATGAATAGTTAGATGTGCATGCTACCAAAGCATGACATTTCTCCTTGCCATCTAAACTGGAGCTGCCATCCTTCTTCCTTGCACTGTCAGGGACTAGAACATTGTTCTTCTCCAGCCTCTGCACCATCTGGTCAATGGTATTTTTCATGCATGATCTCTCTGGACTCCATCCCTTGTGGAAATAGGTGCATTTTTCCTTCTCTTTTCCTCTCTTGTCCTTCTCTCTGGGAGGATTGGAACCTTGATCACTAGATTTGGGTTTTTATGGTTTCTTCTTCTTTGGCAGCTTCAAATTCTTGGGCTTGGGCTTCCCCTTTAAGGAATTCAAAACTCCCATGGCTAAGGCTTGATCCTTAGTCTTGATGGTTCCCATTTGGACTAGCTTGTATTTCTCCTGAGTGAGTAACTCCATGAAGCTATCCATATTAAATTGAGCACATAGATCTGTGGACAAACACACAACTCACAAAATAGATCACACAATTTACTCAGCAATTGAAGAATGAAACAGTGCAAAAATGGCTTACAGCTGTGAATGCTTTCATTAATAAAAAAATAATTGGATAATAATTACAATGAAGTACAATGGATTTAATAGCCACATGAAATTCGAATCCACATGAGCAAATTTGAATTGATAGACTCTACTTGACTATAGGTAACTAAGACCTTGTCTAAATCCCTATTGGAGGACTCAATAGTTAACTGACCTTGTCTAAACCATAACCGGAGTTCACCGGAGCTTTAAAACATAACTCAAGTGTTACATTCAGTGTTGACTAAGGCTAACAGACTGTGGTAGGTGAGAAATGTGCCGCTCCTAAGTGCATTCAAGTAAACCTAGCACTAACTGAATGCAGAGGACTAGAACTAAATGTAACTGACTCCTAACTTAGCTTAACTAGTCATCAACTGAACTGAACTGACCTTGGTTGGTTTCGACACTCCCAGTGGCTTCCTAAATTGTAGGGATTGGTCTAGGAGGATCCTAAACTAATGCAATCAAGTGAAATTAGTGGCAGTGAGCCTCAATTAGTGTTCCCCACACTTTAGTAACAGAAACATGTGCCCTAATTAGGCCAAGTGGACCCAATGGTGTTAATGACTATGAATAGACTAGATGGACTCATGATTTAGACATGACTCCCGATTTAGACATATGACCAAATTGGACAAGGGAATATTAATAATCCCAACACCCCCCCTAAGTGCTAACTTGGAAAATCTATGGGCCCTGGTAACTAAGACCATAGGTAACCCATTACATCAAGTAAAATAAAGTAACTGCTTAATGCAAGGAGCTGGGGAAAAAACCACCTAGGAAAAAAGCCCCCCCTAAATCTAAGCAGGTAGAATCAGGTCTCAAGTTTGAAAAACTTGAAAATATGTTGCTGCAATCTTCATCTCTGTGAGGTAGCGAACTAGCATGCATGGTGTGCTGTGCACACATATTCTGGGGCCTGGCATGCAGGCTTCTCCTTCTTCTCCAAAAATGATGATGGAAGGAAGGAGGAATGTAACCTTTGTCTCTTGCTAAATGAAGATGTGTATGATAATATCCATTCTTCTGAATGTAGTGAGACTGATCCCTTGCCATATAGCATCTTACAGGGAGTCTATTGCATCTCCCTGAAGGAGGTAAGATAGCATGAAATAGCACAAGGGTCTTTCCTTTCTGAGTGTCAGGTGAGTTTCCAGTCATCTTCCTAGCTTCCAGTTTGGAAGTAGGGAATGAATATAGATCTGAGTCACCCTGAATATCAAGGTCATAAACTGATAAATATTGATTTGCAATACTAGTAGAAGCTGTAAAAGAAGTAGATGCAATGATTTTACCTTCCCTTACAAGTGGTTGCTGAGAAGGAACTAGTTCTGAAGGAGGCATGAAATGTGAGAACTCATATGCTTTTGAAGCATGATTTGCAGTACCCTTTTCTATGATTCTCCTAGTAGAGATATCTGTGATCTCCACTGAGTCAGGACCAAATATCACTTGCTTTGGAGATCCAGTATGGGTCATCTGATAGACAGATAATAGGTTTGAACCTAGGGAGGGAACAAATAGCACATCTTTGAAGCTTCCATGTTCAAGTTTGACAGAGCCCTTCCCCTTTGTTTTGACTTTACTGTTATTTCCCATCTAAATACTAGGACCACAAAAAGACTAAAAAGAAGAGAATGATTCTCTAGATGCAACCATATGGTTGGAAGCTCCAGAATCAATGAGGAAGACATGTGATGATGTGCAGCAAGCCTTCAGTGCACATCCTTTCCTTTGGTATTCTTCATCTTATTCTTCTTCAGAGTCATCCTTCCTTGTGCTAGCAGGTAGAGAAATGTTATGTTTCTTCAAAAGAAGAGCCATTTCCTCAAGTTGTCTTCTCATATAGGAGCTTTCTGAATGAAATCCCCTTCCACAATAAGAGTAGAGGACCTTGCCTTTACCATTCTTCTTGCTTCTCTTTGAACCTGAAGGTTCTTTTGATTGCTCTTTCTTCACATGAGACTTGTCCCTTTGCTTCCCTTTGTCATTCGCTACCTTCTCTCCTCTTGCAACCATAGCTAGATCTTTGGGAGATCGAATGATCCCCATTTGGATCAATTTACCATTCTTAGAAATAAGATATTGGATGAAGGAATTAAGAGTGGGCATCTTCCAATTTGGAGTAGTGAGCGTTACTGTTTGGAAGGTGGATAAAAAGAATGAGTAGTCTGCATTGAGCTTTGTGAGCATGGAAAGGATGAGCTAATATTCATCCTTTTTCACTTTGCATTGCTTCAACTGATATATCAGGTTCTTGAACTTTGTGAAGAATTCATTCAGAGATTGAAAATTGGATGGATTGAGAGTAATCATATCATTTTCTAGCTGATGGATCCTCATCTCATCATGCTTATCAAATAAGGAGGCAAGCTTGTCCCAAACCTCCTTGGGAGTCTCCAAGTCTTGGATGTGAAATCGAAGATCTATAGAGACTGAGTAGAGCAAATGTCCATGGGCTTCATCAAGCCTGTTCATGTACTTAGCTTTGTCTTTATCTGATTCTGGCTCTTCCTCTGTTTCTTCTATGAGTCTAAAGAGATGCTTGGTGCAGAGCATTACCACCATGTCATCCTTCCATTGGTGATAACTGAAGGGAGTGAGAGGCTCCACTGGATGAGCCATTTTGAATGTAGTAAGAAGGACTGAGCTGTTGTAGCAAATGCAGTGAGAAGAAGAGGCTGCTTGTAGTGAATGCTGTAAGAAAAGATGATAACCTGTCACACAATCAAACATACAAAGTAAGGTCAATAGTCTACACTTTTGGAATTTCCTTCACACCCAGCATAGTTGATCAGGCAAGCTTGATCAACAATTTCCTAACTTGGGATATTAAGTGGTAAATTCTCGACTTCTGGTGCAGTACTGGAAGGAGCAATTTGCTAAAAAAAAAGGATCCAGCTGGAGATCTGAGGAGGAGAGGTGTCTTGTCCACCAAGGATTTGATACCATATTAAATTGAGAACATAGATCCGTGGACAAACACACAACTCACAAAATAGATCACACAATTTACTTAGCAATTGAAGAATGAAACAGTGCAAAAATGGCTTGCGGCTATGAATGCTTTCATTATTAAAAACGTAATTGGATAATAATTACAATGAAGTACAATGGCTTTAATAGCCACATGAAATTTGAATCCACATGAGGAAATTCAAATTGATAGACTCTACTTGATTGTAGGTAACTAAGACCTTGTCTAAATCCCTATCGGAGGACTCAATAGTTAACTGACCTTGTCTAAACCATAACCGAAGTTCATCGGAGCTCTAAAACAAAACTCAAGTGTTACATTCAGTGTTGATTAAGGCTAACTGACCGTGGTAGGTGAGAAATGTGCCCCTCTTGAGTGCAGTCAAGTGCAATCAGTGGCAGTGAGCCTCAATTAGTGTTCCCCACACTTTAGTAACTAAAACATGTGCCCTAATTAGTCCAAGTGGACCCAATGGTGTTAGTGACTATAAATAGACTGGATGGACTCCCGATTTAGACATATGACCAAATTGGACAAGGGAGGATTAATAATGCCAACACCCCCCCTGAATGCTAACTTGGAAAATTTGTAGGCCCTGGTAACTAAGACCATAGGTCATCCATTACATCAAGTAAAATAAAGTAACTGCTTAATACAAGGATCTGGGGCAAAAACCACATGGGAAAAAATACCCCCCTCTTTCTAAGCAGGTAGAATCAGGTCTCAATTTTGAAAAACTTGAAAATATGTTGCTGCAATCTTCATCTTTGTGAGGTAATGAAGCATCATGCATGGTGTGTTGTGCACAGGTATTCTGTGGCCTGGCATGTAGACTTCTCCTTCTTCTCCAAAAATGATGATGGAAGGAAGGAGGAATGTAACCTTTGTCTCTTGCTGAATGAAGAGGTGTATGATCATTGTTAGAATAATCAACCCATATTATTTACCCACTTAGACATTATTTCATTTATTTTGTCTTATTTGCCTAGTCCATGAGTCCCACCATGCGCAAGTTGCTAATTGCCTATCCATAGAGGTCAAACTTGCCATTATTGACTCATGGAGCACTTGGGAAAGCCTTAGGAATCAAATCTACTTTATTCCTGGCCTCCTAGGTGCCCATCTGCTTTTTCTGCTTTATTCCCTGCTTTTTCAGTGTTTTAAGGCACATAGGAAAGCAAGACTAGGTGAGGTGAATCAGCTTTGTTACCTCTTCCTCCTCCACTCTTTCCTCCATGAAAAATCATGTATGAGCTGCCATTTGAACACTCTTTAGCTTGCACATGCACCCTTGCTAATTTGTGGGGTCCTTGATAGATTTGGGATCAGCTTTTTACACCTATGGGGGATTTGCCTATTTTGGGTAAGCCTGCTTTATGCTAGATTTGAATGCTTCCTTATGCATTCGATTTGCTCATGTATTCTATATATTTAGAAGCCTATGTTATTACAAGGTTGGATATTGTACACTCAGTTAATATAATTTTGTGTTACAGCTCCATATTCATTCTCCATTGTTGATAATTTTGCATGATCAATTGTTAATTGTTGTGGGTGAAATTAATCTATTGCAGGCCTGAATTTCTACATGGTATCAGAGCCATTGTAGGTTGTTACTCTCCTCCAATTTTTTTTTTGCAGGTTCGACATCAAGACTGGGAGCCTTCTACTCACAGCCGGGACAAATTTTCTAAAGCTATGGATTCACAGAAAACTATCCTCACTCCCTTCAACTTTTTTGAATGGAAAGCAGAGATGGAGATCTTGTTGA